>SEYY01018481.1:5000-10000 GCA_009176605.1 Armadillidium nasatum | reverse complement strand
AAATTGATATTTTAATATAAGTCTACATGTATTCTGTCAATATTTGTGTTTATATGTTTGTAGTTTGTGCTAGGGTGTTTATATATTTGTAGTTTGTGTTAAAGTACATGCGTTCTGTCCAGTAGAATTTGATGGGGATTGCACTAATTAAATTTTTATCACGATGAGTTCAGATTGAGAGCGCACACTTAATTGTCAAAAGGAAAATCCAAGATCCACCGAGTCTATTGCTGTTGTATTAGTCTCATTCTTGTTCCATGGAGGGTACAGAATGCCCCTTTCCAACAGACTACCCTCCACCTATGTTTATGGTAGCCTTAAGAGTTTCTAAATTGAAAGCAACTACCCTAGGTTGTAAAAACAAGAAATGTTTATTTGACAGTCAACAAATAGTATCATCAGCCTGTACCCAAAGAAAATAGAACTTAGTAGAAAGGAAAAAATTTATTTTAAAGTTATATTTAAATGTTCGCGATAGTTTTAAAATCTTATATTTAATCTGAAGCTAGAAACTATATTTTCCTTTACATGCACACTCAACGTAATTAAAGTTTTGTTTGGAGATTTTGATATAGAAATTGAAAGAAGGCTTCGGAAAAATTTATATAGGTGGTTGTGCCTAGCTCACTGAAGCTTTTCCTTCTGTCGTACAACAGGATCGACACTTCTATCAAGGGCCGAATTGCCCTGTCGCAGCCACTTTAAGAAAATCGATTTTAGCTGAGATATACTGTCTTATGGGTGGCGTTACATGCCTTTTCCTGGCGAGACCTGCGAAAATGTTAAGACTCTAGTTTCTTTAGGGTAATAAGTATAATCTCTCTTCCTTTTCATAAAAAATAACATGCCATCATTTTGATATATATGTATATATACATGAGCCGTTTTCTCTTCTTCCAAATTTTACTTAAATACTGAGTTTTCTAAAAAAATTGGAGAAAAACTGCGTTCTATTCGTCACTCTAGGCGCGTAGATTTCTTAGAAATCCTGAAGACGCTTTTTGATATGACTAAATTCCTTCTAAATTTTTAGATGTACACAAACTCAATTTCGCTAGTGCCATTTGTATCTCTGTTTAAGTGTCATTTTATGTCAATTTTTAAAATTTATTTTAATGTGTTAAAATATATTGTGATTTTCAAGATTATTTATAAATTTCAGTTTTATATGAAACAAAAAAGAATATAAACATTCCGAATAATTAGCCCTATTAGAAAATATATTTTTTTCAGTAAAGTTATTTCTAAATTTGTCAACAATAGGCTTTAATATTCTTTTGTTTTGGCTGCTTACAACATTATTCATGATCTTGCATCAGTTGAATATTTTGTGAGCCCATACAGGCGCCATGTTGAATAGGAATCGGCTGACTCGAAAATATGGCAATTTAGAAAATTTTGGAAAATCGTTCTATTGTGCAAATCGTAAGACGCACTAAAAAAAGGTCCAAAAAAAAAAAAACCCTCACGAAAATGGTGCGCCACTAAATTTTTAGGAAGTTTGTGGACGAATACAAAACGGCATATTGTATTTTGAAAATTTAAGAAAATAATAATGTATAATAAAATTTATAAATGATAAATCAATAATTGTTTAGGACGATGTTCCTTTGAAGAAAAGATAATGGAAAAAGAAAATAGGTTTTCTTTAACTAATTAAATACAAATGTAATATACCATGACACCAGAATCATTTTTTTTTTTCGCAAGAAGACTCGGTTAAGAGCTTTGTAATGGGAAAACCAAAGTCCTAACACTCTTTGGCTTACCCATGCACAGCTGTAGGTTAACACTGCAAATGTTCAGCAACTGAAGCCGCCACGTCCTGCAAGTGATGTACAGATACATTTTCTGACTTCAAGAATTTAATTAAAAAAATTGGCATTTATGCATAAATTTGATTGCTGATTACAAAAAATAAGTTTATTTTTTATTTCCGAGTAATTAATATTAAGACATATTAGGTTAAAGTTGTCTAAATAGCGCAATTGTTTATAAACATCCTTATCAATAATAGCGATGTCATCCGATTATCATAAAACTTATATGAAAATTTTGATATGAGATATAAAGAATGAAAAAATGTAAGAAAATCCTTGAAAAAAGTTATGAGATGCCCTATTTTGATATTTATAGCGTAAAATTGAATGTTGCTGCCCAATCAGAATATATATATATATATATATATATATATATATATATATATATATATATATATATATATATATATATATATATATATATATATATATATATATATATATATATATATATATATATATATATATATATATATATATATATATATATATATATATATATATATATATATATATATATATATATATATATATATATATATATATATATATATATATAATATAATATAATAATATATATAATAAATATATATATATAATAATATATATATATATATATATTATATATATATATATATATATATATATATATATATATATATATATATATATATATATATATATATATATATATATATATATATATATATATATATATATATATATAATGGTAACAATAGCGAGAGATTGTATATGCGACTCAAAACAAATTTTAATTGACAGCATATTGGATATTCATTTTCAAAAAATTCACAAAATCTTTCTCCCCCCTATCCCTTCCCCTTCTCAAAAAAAAGGAATAAAAAAATAAATTTAATAAAAATAAAATTAATTCTATTTTGCTTTTAATGAGTCCCAATGAGACATTTTTAAAAATCAATTTTCAAAATGAAATCAAAACTTAATTAAAATATGAGAAATTTTCTTTTATTTATCGCTCTTTGGAGCATACTTTCAAATGACCTATTGTGTATTGCTGTTTATATATATATATATATATATATATATATATATATATATATATATATATATATATATATATATATATATATATATATATATATATATATATATATATATATATATATATATATATATATATATATATATATATAATATATATAATTATATAAAACCACTAAATAAAAAAAATAAAAAAAAAAAAAAAAAAAAAAAAAAAAAAAAAAAAAAAAAAACGGCAAAAAGCAAAATAGGAATAAAAATTTAAAACACACAATATTTCAAGGAACTATGTCCTCCTCATCTGGTGCGACAAGATTAAAAGAAGTTAAGAAAGAATGCGAAGAATCAGAGTACTCACTTATATAGAGGCTAAGATGTAACAAACAAACGAACAGACAAATGGAAAGGGCGGAAGCGCATAAATAATTTTAAAAAACCAAAATCATAAAAGTGTCTTTAAAAAATTAAAAGTAAAATCATCCAATTCAAAGAAACCGGTGGAAGAATTAAAATTGTTACTATTTTTTATAAAAAATGATTCAACCAGTCTTAAGATATTTTTATTTTTTGAAAGATACATGAACGGAGAACTATTCCAATTGATAATATGATTTTCAGTGATGTGTGTTTTAAATTTTTATTCCTATTTCTGCTTTTGCCGGTTTTAACACTTAGTTAATTCCCCTTAATTTTAACTTTTTATTATTTTTATTGTTTTATTTAGTGGTTTTATAGTTACTATTAATAATAGAGCACGAGTGAATTAGTTCTCTTTAAAAGTCGTTATATATATATATATATATATATATATATATATATATATATATATATATATATATATATATATATATATATATATATATATATATATATATATATATATATATATATATATATATATATATATATATATATATATATATATATATATATTGCAAAAAAATCTAATTAGAGATATATTTAATAGTTTATATCTTCTCATCACATTCACACATATCCTTCCTACAGAGAAGTGCTTATAGACTTGTCCAGTAGGCGCTCCTTTTTACGACACTCTAGCAATCACACAATGACACAGTCTAGCTTTCAATAACTTTTTAAAAATGACTAAATAATGAATCGGAAATGCTAAGAGGGGTGGCTTCCGAAAACAGCCTATCATCAATTTTCCATATCATCACCCGGAAGTTGGTAGCTTTCTGTGGTGAGGTTGGTGGAGTGGAGTTCTCCTTTCTCTGAAATCATCATTTTTGTTGATTTCAATGCTTGTCCCTGCCTTTGGCTTTCCTCGAATTCAAAAGATTCGGCTGGTGAACCTACCAACCAAATCCCTATTCAATGAAGATGAACCTAGATTACTGGATTTTTTTCATAATTTCCAATCATTCTCCATGAACACTGTATTTCTAGCCTCTTCTATTTATTTTATATCTGTAACCTGTTCTATCTCTCCAATTTTAGTATTCATCAATCCTGGGCAACAGCCCCCACCTTTCTGTGAGTAAGATTTTTTTTTGGTTGGTACTGGTAACTGGTCAGACTTAGATAAGATTCTACTTAGGAAGGTTTCTGCTTATGATGAAGGGATCCCTCAAAGCGTGCAGAATGCATAACCGGGGAACATTTCATTTTCTTTTCTTTCAACTAGGACTAAAATTGTTTTTAAATATTTTCTTTTTTTTTTTTCTTGTTATTTGAAGCAGAAACATTGCCTTCAGAAATTTTCAACGTCCACAAACTCAGAATCTTATTCTACTTATATTTCATTCTAGAATAGTGCAAACTCTATTATCCGTGAAACTAATAGCTAGTGCTGTGGTATCGGAATAAGACCCCGGAATCTTATAATCGGTAAATTTTGGTGGACCTAAATCTTAATCTTAAAGACTTCTATAGGAACCGGATCCGGAAGGGGAAATAACATATTCATAAGTAGTTTAAATCCGAACCGGAATTGGTATCATAATTTTCTATAGTCGGAATCAAAACCGGAAAACGGCATCAGAAGTCTAAAAAGAGTTCGAATCGATAAAAAGACTTGATTATCAAATAACCTTTTTCCAGATCCACTTTCCTCATTCTCTTTTTGGCTCCTTTATAAAAATGTAACAAAAACTTTACTTCTTCCTTTCTTCTTTCATCTTGTTTCTTTTGATG
>SEYY01018480.1:87500-101987 GCA_009176605.1 Armadillidium nasatum | reverse complement strand
TATATATATATATATATATATATATATATATATATATATAAATGACAACAAACGTCTGTTTATCTTCACAAATAAATTCATCAGACAGCAGGAAAGTTTTCTTTTAAAGTAATACACTAAAATTTAATTAATATCATTATCAAAGAAGCAAAAAGAATATTTATTATTAGATTAAGAAAAAAAATTAGATTTAATAAAGAATAGTTATTATTATTTGACTCAAAAAATGCAAATAAGAACAACAGAGGGATTCATATACTAATTAAGTCATTGGAATACCAAATACAAACTATTTTTAACCAAATAAAGTTGAAAATGTTTGACCAACGTTTTTGTTGTTTCGGCATAAAAGGATGTGGCTATTTTCTGCATAAATAAAACAACATTATGTTAATAGTTATTTATTACAAATGTCAGGAAGGTCTGAAGGTACAGTATATTAATATATATATATATATATATATATATATATATATATATATATATATATATATATATATATATATATATATATATATATATATATATATATATATATATATATACTTTGGGGAGTCTTGTGAAGTGGTGAATTTTTTCTTTCAATCTACACATTTTTGACTGTTGTTGACGAAGTGACCTCTTCTTTCTTCCCATTTAAAACGTTGTTCCTCTAGGCAATGTTTTATCTCCTATTCTATTTCAACTTTTCATTAATGATCTTCTCAACTACTCATTTAACTCTATCCATTCATATGTCAATGACTCGGCTCTCCATTCTTCTATTCATTTCAAATTATGCATCTAGAGTTTCCCCTCGTCTTAATCCTTCCGATTACATCATTGCCGATGTAGATAGAATTATTTCAAAGCTGAAATTCAAATCTTTAAAAATCAACACCTACAAATCTCCCTCTCAAAACACCTTCTAATTTTTATCTCTTTCGATAGTTCTCTCATCCCATCAACTAACAAAATAAACCTTCTTGTTCTTAATGTTAAAAAAAATATATTTTAGAAACCTCAAATCATAAAGGCTGCAATGCGGCCTCAAAGAAGCAGAGTTTTTAGATTACGAGATTTTCTTTTTCTTTTTACCTATTTCATCTATACAAGGATCTCATCTGCTCTTGCATGGAGTACTGCTCCCATATTTTGTGGAGTTCTGGTTTCACCCTCTATCTGGGTAATGTCCAGTCAAAAGTCAAAAGGCTTACAGAATGTTACTTACTTTCCAATTTACTTTCCATATATATTACCAACGTGATGTTGGTGTTTTATTTTCTATAAGTACTACCGAGGCGAAAGCTCAAGATAACTGCGTCCACTCGAATTCCTCCACCTTCACAACGCTCTCGTTATATAAGGGGTACAATATGGGATTTTTTACATTTTCGGTATTTCCTATCGAATTTAATCTCTCTCACTTTATATGGTTATATTGTGCTTCACCTGAGAAATTTGCTATTAGTTGCTATTGAATGGATTATTAACTTGTTTCAATACTTTTATAATTTTGGACATTCTCTTCGAATATGCCAATGATTGATATTATATATATATATATATATATATATATATATATATATATATATATATATATATATATATATATATATATATATATATATATATATATATATATATATATATATATATATATATATATATATATATATATATATATATATATATATATATATATATATATATATATATATATATATATATATATATATATATATATATATATATATATATATATATATATATATATATATATATATATATATATATATATATATATATATATATATATATATATCATTAGATTAATATTTTAGAGGAAACCAGATATCGGAGGTAAAGCTTTGCAGCAAGAAACTGGTGATATTTGTTTTTTTTTTTGAGGGGTGAGAGGGAGAAAAGAGAGGAGGATTGACATATTTCGAGTTTGTCAAATATTTTGCTTTTTTTCGATAAAGTTAACACATATTTCTTAATATTTTGAAACAGTCCGCGTTTTATATTGATTTTTCAATCATCATTCGTGTCTAAAAATATATTTATTTAACAAGATGGTTTTATTCAGAATATTCATGAACCATCTCAACTTACCTAACGAGGTTAATACTTTATTCATAAAAAAAAAAAAAAATAAATATAAGAAAATAAAAAATAAAAAATCTTAAAATCAAATTATTCGAGTCGAGTAACTTCTGACGAAGTGAAGTGATGTCAGAATTTACTTAATCTCGAGGAAGCAAAATACTACTTTTAGGAAACTCATAAATTAATAAACATTTTATTCTTGTTGATCGAATATTCTGGGAAATTTGCTTTACAAATAATTTTGAAGTTTTGCATGGATAAGTCTTTAATATTCTGTCGTCTTTTAAAATCTATTTATATTCAATGTTAAAATTTGCATTATAATCTTGCACTTACAATATGCAACATGCATTGCTCTAACTTAATCTCAATAGCACATCTATCTATCTCTCTATTTATTTATTTATCTTTATCTATCTATCTATCTATCTATCTATCTATCTATCTATCTATCTATCTATCTATCTATCTATCTATCTATCTATCTATCTATCTATCTATCTATCTATCTATTTATCTATCTATCTATCTATCTATCTATCTATCTATCTATCTATCTATCTATCTATCTATCTATCTATCTATCTATCTATCTATCTATCTATCTATCTATCTATCTATCTATCTATCTATCTATCTATCTATCTATCTATCTATCTATCTATCTATCTATCTATCTATCTATCTATCTATCTATCTATCGATTAGATGAGATGAAGAGAACAAGAGCTAAATTTAAATATGAATTAAAGAAAAGTAGAGCTAATGAAAATGAAATTCGTGACAAAAAATTAGTTGATAGCTTTAAAAAAAAGAACATGAATAGTTTTTGGCATCAAATTGGGAACAAGAACAATAAGCTTAATTGTGCAACAGTTATTGAAAATGAAACAGATGAAAAGAAAATTGCGGAACAATTCACGAAGAAATATAAAAAAGTGCTAAATGATAAATTTTGTCAGTCCGGTGAGGCTGTACGGACAAAAGAGGTAAATTGGTTAGAAGTTTATAACTTATTTAGTATAAGAGAAATTAAGGAGATTTTACAGAGCATGAAACCGTCAATGGGCCCAGATGATGTTCACTTGTTTCATATTAAATTTGGAACAGAAGAACTTTATAAAATGATAACCAGATTTTTGAACGGATGTCTTATGCATAACCATGTGCCTCTAAAAATGTTAAACGGTACAATTGTTCCAATTATAAAGAATCAATTTGGAAACTTAAATGACATTGATAATTATAGACCAGTTATGATGTCTTCGATATTTCTAAAGATGCCCGAATATGGTATTTTTAATAGGATAAAGGACTATGTGATCATAAATGGCAGGCAGCACGGTTTTAGGCCAAAGTACTCTACAACAACTGCCGCCATTACATTGAAAGAAACAATTGCAAAATACATAAATAAAGCTTCACTGGTCCATGCAGCTTTTTTGGATTTGACCAAAGCTTTCGATAAAGTAAATCATATGATCTTATTTAAAAAACTGATAGATATAAATGTTCCGAATATTCTTGTGAATATTATAGTTGGGATATATGAAAATCAATCGACTTGTATAAAATATAAGAATGGTTTTTTCAGAATTTTTGCAAATTAGAAATGGAGTGAGACAAGGAGGGATATTATCTCCTCTCCTCTTTTGTGTATATATTAATGAATTAGTTGATAAAATTTCGGAGTGTAAAGTGGGAACAAAATTTGGCCTTTATATTTCTAACATTATCATGTATGCAGATGACCTGGGGCTTCTGTCACCGTCAATTCCGGAATTACAAATTTTGTTAACAATGCGGAAAAAATAATAACAAGGCTATGTTTGAGGATTAACCATGAGAAAAGTGTAACAATGAATTTTTGTAAAAAGAATTGCAATTTTAAGGAGATTGAATGTAAGTTTGTTTTGCCTAACGGCATACTGAAACATGTAAATGAAACCAAATATTTTGGTTTTATTATAAATAGATATTTGGAAGAAAAATCAGATATTCGAAGAGCAAGAGATAAATTTATTAGCAAATTTAATGTAATTTTAAGAAGATTTAATTCCTTAAATTGGGAGGTTCTGTTGTACCTCCTTTTTAAGGAGCTGATTTGTGGATAAATTTAGAAAATTGTAGCCAGATTTTAAATCAGTTTGCTCTAGGTTACCATAAAGCTTTTAAAAAAATATGTAATGTTTCAAGTAGAATAAGTAATCATAATATATGTAATCAAATTGGTATTTTTATGTTTAAACATTATATTAATTACCTTAAAATTTGTACAACGTTTAGGTTTCTTTTTAAACCTTGCATATTTATTGAAAAAAATAAAGCAGCCTTTTTAAAGGGTGAACTAGTTAGGGATATTGAAACAATATTTAATTGTGTCTATGAGGTTTCAGAAATACTTCAGAACGAATTGGATGTTCTTAAGGCTAGAATTTTTTATGTTCAAGTTAGAGAAGATCCTCTTAGGTAAATTTGTATTTTTATTGTAATTTTATTGTATTTTTTTAACAATGTTATCTACTATGTCTACGAAATAAAGAATTAAAGTCTATCTATCTATCTATCTGCCTATTGAGTGGAAGTGACCTGCAATAGACATCACCCCACAATTGTGGGAAAGGTTGTAGTTATAATAATAATAATAATAATAATAATAATAATAATAATAATAATAATAATAATAATAATAATAATAATAATAATAATGAAGTGGTAGCAATAGGCGAGGATTTATATATGGTTTAATATGCAATAGAATAATATTGGCAACAACAACTACAGAAGAAATTACAGAGAGTTTTAAATATAAAGAAAATTATATCAATCGAGTGTTTGTGAGATTTCGAATGCTTCACTCAGACGCAAATTTTGGAAGTGTTTCTACAACGATAGCTCCGATAATTGCCGCAACTTTATCCGATATATATTTAAATGTATATAGTCATAGGCACGGAGTATAATTATGATGACCCCATTAATAATAATAATAAATAATAAAATAATAATAATAATAATAATAATAATAATAAATAATAATAACATAAAATAATAATAATAATAATAATAATAATAATAATAATAATAATAATAATAATAATAATAATAATAATAATAATAATAATAATAATAATAATAATAATAATAATAATATAATATAATAATAACAATAATAATAATAAAATAATAATAATAATAATAATAATAATAATAATAATAATAATATAATAATAATAATAATAATAATATAATAATAATAATAATAATAATAATAATAATAATAATAATAATAATAATAATAATAATAATAATAATAATAATAATAATAATAATAATAATAATAATAATAATAATAATAATAATAATAATAATAATAAAAATAATAATAATAATAATAATAATAATAATAATAATAATAATAATAATAATAATAATAATAATAATAATAATAATAATAATAAATAATAATAATAATAATAATAATAATAATAATAATAATAATAATAATAATATGGGATCCATATGAATTAAAGAACATTTTTTTAATTTTGCGCGCGTAAGATTTTATTGATCTTTCATTTTTAATGTCTTCAGAGAGGTTGTTATATAGAATAATAATGCTAAATAATATTAATAATAATAATACTAAAGTGGCATTTAATTTATGTCCTTAATACTTCTTATTTAAAAGTAAAAATAATAAGGAAGCAGTTGCAAACAATGTATAAACAATTTATATTCTTATAGGAAAAAAACTTAAAATAAAAAAAAAGAAAATTAAATAAAAAATTAAGATAAAACAATAGTAAATAAATAAGTATAAAAATATACAAGTAAATAAATGAATAAAATTCCCAAAATAAGTTGTTTGCCATTTAAATGAACTTGTTTAAAATTATTAAATTCATTAATATATTCATTTTGATTAAAAATTTATTATAACATTAATAACTTATTAATTTACATTTATTCCAAAGCTAGGTACAATATTTAAATTTTATGTTATCTCTAAAATAAACTCAATTAGTGGCTAGCAAATCACAATTTCTTCCAATAAGCTTCAGAATAATATTTCCGTTATAAGAATTTTCATGTTTCTTTAATTCATTTGAAGGTTAAATACAGTTCGGTTTCTTTAACACATTTCAAGGATAAATACGAATTGTCGATGATATAAGAAAATATTTCGCGATCAGCAAAGCATAAAACATCAAAGTTCAAAGGTTTGCGAATCCAGTATTTAAGTTACAGAACAAGAAAACGTATATGTTTCTTTTCTTAATATACATGGTGTAAGTGCTCATATTTATGTAATATATATACATACATACATATATATATATATATATATATATATATATATATATATATATATATATATATATATATATATATATATATATATATATATATATATATATATATATATATATATATATATATATATATATATATATATATATATATATATATAATTTTATTTATTTATTTACTCACCTCTGTACTGAGGTACAGTGGCGGCTCGTGTAAAACTTAGCAAGAAGGGGCTGCAAGTATTATATATATATATATATATATATATATATATATATATATATATATATATATATATATATATATATATATATATATATATATATATATATATATATATATATATATATATATATATATATATATATATATATATATATAATAATAATAATAATAATAATAATAATAATAAAATTTTGGAATTTTGGTAGGCCTATGAGCTTTGCCTACTAAAAGTATATTATATATATATATATATATATATATATATATATATATATATATATATATATATATATATATATATATATATATATATATATATATATATATATATATATATAATATAATATAATATAAATAAATTAAATATAATATATAATATATTTATATATATATATATATATATATATATATATATATATATATATATATATATATATATATATATATATATATATATATATATATATATATATATATATATTATATATAATAATAATAATAATAATAATAATAATAATAATAATAATAATAATAATATAAAATAATAAATAAATTTTGGTAGGCCTATGAGCTTTTTCTTTAATATTTCATTTTTCTCATTGATTGTTAACTGAGAAAATTTTATGTCTTGAAAAATTTAACAGAAGTTCATCTATAAATATATATATATATATATATATATATATATATATATATATATATATATATATATATATATATATATATATATATATATATATATATATATATATATATATATATATATATATATATATATATATATATATATATATATATATATATATCTCGAACAAGAAAAAAAACATATCAATCCGGTAATTTTTCTTCCACAAGGAAAAAAAAAACATATCTATACTCAACATGTTACTATACAAAACTGCTTTAGTCTCTTTATATTCTTTATGAACTGTGTGTACATAAATGGACAGAACTAGAAACTTTCAAATATTTTAAATATTTGAAACTAATCTCCAAGTTGCCAAAAAATATTAGGAAGACAAACTAGCAACTTGATAAAAACTTCTATTGCAATTTGGCATTCTTTTTTTTGTAAATTGCCACATCTGTCTTATTATTTAACAATTAATAAGTTGGCCTAATTTAGGACTGAGATTTTGCAGCCCATATTAAATAAAATCGCAATGCATGAAAAAAATATCGTACCCAAAAATTTGCAGTTGCAAAATACATTTAATTTTTATTTCCTTTATTAATTTTCTTTTTTTTATGTATAAGTTGTTAAAAAAATGAATTTAAATCACTTTTCTCTGACAAAAATTTCATATTTATATCAACATCCTACGCCTGGTATTTTTAATTTGGAGGGACTGCAGCCCTGGAGCTCATATAGACGAGCCGCCACTGCTGAGGTATACTAAAATTTACAGCAGAGTTAGGAAGAAAATCGGAAACCTGGTCAAATTAAAGACAGACATGTCAGAATGAAGGTGTGTAAGTCATAGGAAGTTGGGAAAATAGATGAAGGGAATGTTTTCCAGACTTTACCAGTTGGACATAGAAAGTATGACACTGTGTAGAAAGATGTGTCACACGAGTCCTTTTCAATGGAGGAGGTATGCGTCGAAAGAGTTCAGAAGAGCAGTGTCCAATGTAAAAACGATGGTAAAGAGAGCGAAGCAACAATCAGAAGGGCAGAAAGAGACTGGAGAGAATTAGTGGGAGTAGAAGAGTTGCTAAGACAAAAAACCCTAGACTCTACCTTTTCGAAAAGAGGTGTATGAATGCTACCATCCCAGATGTGAGAGGCATATTGAGTACAGGGCAAACAACACCCCTATAAAGAGAAAGTAACTGTGGTGGTTGGAAGAAATTCTGAAGGCTCCTCAGAATACCTAACCTCTTAGAAGCTTGTTAAGAAAGAGAAGTAATGTGATCTTTCCAAGAAAGATCATGCGAAAAAAAAGAATGAAGAATATTAAGGAGAGATAAAGGTTTGAGTTGTGTTTTTGAAAATGATATAATAGTTGTATGGAAGATTGTAGGCGGCCTCCATTCATCCTTTTAAATCTATTAATAGTGGTGTTTCTCAAGGATCTGTCTTATCCCTAACACTTTTTCTGCTTTTCATTAACGACTTTCTCTCTGCTACTTCATCTCCTTTCCACTCCTATGCCGATGACTCCACCCTTCAATTTAAAGACGCCCCTCCCCCCGACAACAGTTAATAAACGAGATAGCGTTGGACAAACTGATCTCTGATCTATCTCACATTTCAAATTGGGGCAGAGAAAACGTAGTCATTTTCAATGCCGCCAAAACTCAACTCCTCCATCTCTCTATTCGACACAACTTTCCACACAACTATGATATCTTCTTCGAAATCACACAACTCAAACCTTCATCTCCTTAATATTCTTGATGTTTCTTTTTCTCTTTATGTTTCTTGTAAAAATCCCATTACTTCTCTTTATAAACAAGCTCCTAAGAGGTTAGGTGTTCTGAGGAGCCTTTAGAATTTCTTCGCTCCACCCCAGTTACTTTCTCTTTATAGGGGTGTTGTTCGCCCCTGTATGCAATATGCCTCTCGCATCTGGGATGGTAGCACTCATACAACTCTTTTCGAAAAGGTTAAGTCTAGGATTTTTTGTCTTAGCAACTCTTCTACTCTCACTAATTCTCTCCAATCTCTTTCTGTCCTTCGGATTGTTGCTTCACTCTCTTTATATCATCGTTATTACATTGGACACTGCTCTTCTGAACTCTCTACCTTTTTATTAGTTACGAACTCTACACTACTTGTTCTAAGTCCAAAAAGTTTTTGGAAGGTGTTTCATATTTTTCCTTTTTTCCTAAATGCTTTTTATTTACTTGTGTGGAATTTTTTTCCTTTTAAAGTAATGAAGCTTTATATATACACATGTTTTTCACTTAGGTTTTAAATTCATACTCTCTCTCTCTCTCTCTCTCTCTCTCTCTCTCTCTCTCTCTCTCTCTCTCTCTCTCTCTCTATCTCTCTCTCTCTCTCTCTCTCTCTCTCTCTCTCTCTCTCTCTCTCTATCTATCTATCTATCTATCTATCTATCTATCTATCTATCTATCTATCTATCTATCTATCTATCTATCTATCTATCTATCTATCTATCTATCTATCTATCTATCTATCTATCTATCTATCTATCTATCTATCTACCTATCTATTGCACTTTTATTTAAATTTCGTTTGTAAATTTGCAATGACTTCAATCAGTATATATTTACAGATGCCATAAACTCACTGACAATACCTACGGGTCAGATAATTAAAATTGGAGTTATCATTTTACTTAAATTCGTTTTATACCATTTTATTACATCAAAAAAATATTTCTTATTTCTAAACTATTAAAAGAACAGCATACAAAAAATGAAGTTTTTTTCATACCAATTTATTTATCATTCAAGATAAACAATGATGGGAATAAGATAAAATGTCTCAAAATTACCAAATTTTATATATATAATATATATATATATATATATATATATATATAATATATATATATATATATTATATATTATATATATATATATATATATATATATATATATAATATATATATATATATATATATATATATTATTTTACTTTTTTTTTATTTTTATTTTTAAACCACTAAGATAAAACAATATAAAGTAAACAAAAATAAGACGTGATTAACAATATATTAAAAACGAAATAGATAGAAATAAGATTAAAAATGAAAAGCGCGATATTTCAAAACTTAAGGCTACAGTTCTCTCATCAGATGCAGATGAAGAAAAAAGCAAAGTGAAAGAGTGAATGTACTTAGGGCATGCATATATAAAGGGACAGGGGAACAACGCACAAATGAACACCAAACCCCTGTTGGATTTGCGTTTTACCATAATAAATGCCTTCAATATTAAGTTTAATTTTTACATTTCCAGATACATTGCACACTAAGCCAATTAAAAAACCTTAAACATAGAACAGACCTGAGGTGTATACAAAATTCATTGTAGTACTTGCCAAAAGGCCTACTTTGGTGAAACACTGAAAACCTTGCAATTCCGTCTCTCTCAACACAAATCAGATATTCAACGTCACAATATGAGCAATGCAATCTTCTCACGCATACTAGAAGATCTTAGCATCAACTTGAATGATGAAAAGTTTATTCACCATTTAAAAAAAGGAAAACATCAAGACAAGTCGAATCATCTTCCAAAAAAATGATGACAATTTTAACTCCTCCACCGGTTCCTTTGACTTAAAGTTTCACCTTTCGATACCTAAAAGTATTTTAAGAAACTAATCTGTCTTCTATATATTTTCCTACTTTATATATATATATATATATATATATATATATATATATATATATATATATATATATATATATATATATATATATATATATATATATATTATATATATATATATATTTACACATCACCACCGCTCACGGGCAAAGCCTTTTTCAAGGAAGGGGTGCTAGAACAATAGAAGAGATAAAAACAACCCACAAGCCCCACCTAACGCAAATTTCGCAGGTGAGCACAGACACGGGCCTTAAAGGAGTGGAGATTAAATTCAGCAGGAAACACAGAAGATGGGAGAGAATTCCACAAAACAGAGGTGGCTGGAAAGAAGGAGGCACCACAGCGAATAAGCCTGGAGTTGCCTATGTCTACACAAAATTTATGTGCTGACAATGCACCCCTTGTGCTACGGGGACGCCGTAAAGGTGGAAGTATGCGAGTGAACAGTTCCCTCGAGCATTTGCCGCTGTAGTACCTATAGAAAAGAGAAAGGGCACCAACGTCACGTTGAATAGATAAAGGGTCAAGTGAATTTGTAAGAGCAGAACAGTTTATAAGTCTTTTATCCTTTGACTCAACCCTATTCAAAAGACGGGTGAAACCTGAGCCACCCCAGATATAAGAACAGTACTCCATACAAGGGCGGATGAGGCCCTTGCATAATTGGAGTAACTGCGAAGAAGAAAAAAATTCTTGCAGTCTAAACAGAACTCCCAGCTTCTTTAAGGCCGCCCTAGCAACCATTGTGATGGGAGGTTTACAAAACATTTTTTTGTTTATGTTAAGGCCAAGAATATTTATATTATCAACAGGAAAGACGGGAGAACTGTCGAAAGAAATAGAAAAGATAGGAGGTGTCTTTGGGAGGGAGATTTCTAGAAGTTGAGTATTTAAAGAGTTGAATTTCTCAAGGTTGAGACGACCCCACTGGAAAATTCTATCCAGATCTGCAAGAATGGAATCGGAAAGATGAAGACGAGAGGCAACTCTAGAAGCAAAGGAGGGAGGATATTTAAAATGAGTAGAAGAATGGAGGGTCGAGTCATCGGCATATGAATGGGCAGGGTTAGACGAGCGACAGAGATGATCATTAATGAAAAGTAGGAATAGAGTATTCCCTGAGGAATACCGCTATAGACAAAGAAGGGAGAAGAAGTTGCACCATCAACAACAGCCGAAATGGAACGATTAGAAATGAAGCTAGACATAAGTAAGCAAAGATAAGGAGGGGAGCTTGGAGAGCAGTGACGCATGCCACACATGGTCAAATGCCTTGGATATGTCAAGCCCCACCACACAAGTCTCCCCATGGTCTCTAAGGGCAGAAGACCATAGATCTGTGAGATAGGAAAGTATATCACCAGTAGACCTCGAGCACAGAAAGCCATACTGATGATCAGAAAGAAGAGAGTGAGATTCCATATGATCTAAGAAATGAGAGTTGAGAAGGGTTTCAAAGATCTTAGACAGAATACAAGTGAGGGCTATAGGACGATAGTTAGAAGGATCAGAGCGGCTACCTTTTCCAGAATAGGTTGGACTAATGCGCGCTTCTAACACTGAGGAAAAGTACTAGTATTGAGGCAAAGAGAGAAAAGTTGAACGAGGGATGGAGCTAGCTCAGACGAACACTCCCTTAAAACTTCGGGGAGGAATGCCATCCGGGCCGCTTGCCTTCCTAACGTTCATAGATTTCAGAAGCCCATGCTCCTGATCAAATGTAATCACAGGTAAAGGCATGGGACATCTTAGAGGAGAAGGAGTAGGAGGAGGGTTGCCGGAGTCGTCCAGGGTTGAATTAGAAGAAAACAGGAGAGCGAAGAGTTTAGCTTTTTCAGTAGGATTGTTAGCAACAGAACCCTCAGAGCGAATAAGAGGAGGAAAGGAATATTTACAGAAGTTGTTAGAAATGTTTTTGGCAAGAGGCCAGAAAGATTTATCAGTAGGAGAATTTAGGAGCTCAGCGCACCTTCTTTTAGTGAAAGTCTGCTTTGCTCGTCGAAGAATATCCCTGCAATGATTCTGAGTTGAATGAAAATTAGCAAGAGTGATAGGAATGAGAATTTTCCACTCTCGATACTCGATGTTTCTAGTCTGAATGGCGCGAGAGCAAGCGCGATCGAACCATGGATTTTGAGGAGAGAAAGATTTAGACGAAGAAGGAATGAACCTGCTCATCCCATCAACGATTACAGCCCCCACCTTATCAGCAGAAACCAAAGCGTCTTCAGAGATAAAGCAGTCCATCCAAGGTTAGTTAGCGTAGAAGCAACGCAAATCCCCCCAGTCAGCCCGATCAAAGTGCCAGAAGATACGCTTAGGGCAGGGTGGAGCAGTTGGAGAGAAAGCTTCAAAATTAAGAGTAATTAGGTTGTGGTCAGAGTTATCAATAGGTACGAGGACAGCGTGTTTATAGAGAGAAGGACTAGTAGTGAAACATTATTCGAGAGTGTTTAAGAATTGGTTGGGATGATCCGGAATTGGTGTTGATTCTTTAATCAGATTCTCCAGATCGTTGAGAATACTGAATGATTCGCCCTCCTCCCCTCCTGGGACAGTATGGGAGGACCCCAACCATTCAGTGTTGTGTACATTGAAATCCCCTAAATAGAGGACCTCAGTATTTGGATGTGAAGATGTAACAGTCTCGTGAGAAGTAGTTAAGTATTGAAAAAAGGTAGAAAAATCGGTTCTATTGGGAGAACAGTAGCAGAAACATAAGATTATTGAAGTGGTAGGAAGAAAGATTTTAAGCCACAGATCATCAAAGTTAGGAGATTCAAGATTTACAAGACGTGTTACCGGAGTGTTAATGTTTACGTAGGCAAAACCTCCACCCTTAGAACAGAAATTATGAAATAAGTTATAGTTGGATATATTAAAAAAATTTGAGGAGGAATTCTTAGGTATCTGGGGCTCAGACAAGAGCAGAAGATTTGGATGAGAGTGAGAAAGGTGGTATTCCACAGAGGCCAAATTAGAAAGTAAGCCACGGACGTTGATAAAGTGTATAGAGAACAAACGCCTGCGCACACCTGCCATTCTACACACACAAACACAGTATTATATAAATAATAATAAACCGACAAGCAAACAGATAAGCAAACAATCAAACAAACAAACATAAGCAAGAAAAAGTAAAACTGAAAAAATATTTTCATTTGAAACTCAAATTTAAAAACAGTAAAATGATTTTAAAATCGAAAATTTAAACTTAAAATAGTCATAAACAATTTTAAGTTAAAGACTCAAATTATATTAAAATGAAATAATTTTCGTTCACAGAAATAAAACTTCAAAATAATAAAACCTATATTTGAAAATTAAAAAGTTAAAACTTGAACTTAACTTTAAAAGTGCCGATCATCCACGTAGTAAATATTTAGTAACTTAAATTAATGCAAGCCAATGATTGACAAAATGTAAAAAAGGAAAATATACACACACACATACTATACATTTTCACTTAATTTAACACAAACACATAAGGAAAAAAGTAAATAAATAAATAAAAAAAAAAAAAAAAAAAAAAAAAAAAAAAAAAAAAAAAAA
>SEYY01018480.1:62500-80000 GCA_009176605.1 Armadillidium nasatum | reverse complement strand
TTCTAGTTTACAAGGCATTAAAAAAATGTATTTTCTCCTCTTTCACCTTCCATGCCTTTATAATGATACATTTAAAGCCTTTGGTATATCAACCATCTGCTCGTCTTACACTCCGAGAGATTTGCAATGCAATTAGAAGGTAAAGAACCTCCATAATAAATAATTTGCCTCTTGTGCATATATTATGATCGACAGTAGAAAATTATTCATTACGCGGAATATAGTGTATATATATATATATATATATATATATATATATATATATATATATATATATATATATATATATATATATATATATATATATATATATATATATATATATATATATATATATATATATATATATATATATATATATATATATATATATATATATATATATATATATATATATATATATATATATATATATATATATATTATATATATATATATATATATATATGTATATATATATATATATATATATATATATATATATATATATATATATATATATATATATATATATATATATATATATATATATATATATATATATATTTATATATACGTGTGTGTGTATGTATGAATGTGTGTATGTGTGAGTTTGTGCTTTTAAAATGAAGAGCAAACGTACTAATGATAACAAAAGATAAGAGGCAAAAATTTAATTTATCATTTCACAGTTTTCCTGCATGTATATTTATCATTATCATTATTATTATTATTATTATTATTATTATTATTATTATTATTATTATTATTGTTATTATTATTATTATTATTTTATTATTATTATTTTCCTGCACTTTAAATAGTAACTAGAAGTCAGTAGAAATTAGTTAGTAATTTAGAACTTTTAAATATTCCAAAATTTGGAAAACTTTGATTTCCAAATTTTTAGATGAGATTCTAATTGTGTTTTCCAGCGGGATAAAATCATGTGATGTGCCTTTTTCCAGTGTGTTAATCTGGTGTTGTGTCTCCTGATGCACAAGCATGTTCTCGACAGGGTTCGTTGCTCCGTAGTTAACTAATATTCGTAAGTAGTTAAAAAAGAAATAAAAAGATTAATTTCTAACCAAAATAGCTACTTTTTATTAATAATAGTAGCTAAAATCGACATCAAATTATATATATTATATATATATATATATATATAATAATAATAATAATAATAATAATAATAATAATAATATATATATATATATATATATATATATGTTAGAGGTGGACCGGATATCCGCATCCGCAACTGCGGATATCCGCATCATTTTTCCAATATCCGCATCAGCGAATATCCGCAATTGGATATCCGCAACCGCATCCGCATTCGCGGATAGTAAAAAAATATGAAAAAAGCACTTTCTCTGGCAAGAGTGAAAAATGTAGATTGCTTTGCACACCAAACTCAGATAGTAGTTAAAAATTCCATTATGAGTCAAAAATGTGCATCCGATTTAATAACCAAATGTAGGTTAATTGCTACGCATTTCAATCACCCCGTTGTAGCCCAAAATGAGCTGAAGAAAATACAAACAAGATTAAATGTTCGTCCACTTTCTGTCATGCAAGATATTCAAACACGCTGGAATAGTAGTTTGCATATGCTTGAGAGGATGAGAGAAATTAATAAGGCAATTTGTCTTTATGCTTCAAGCAGCACAAAAATAAAGCCTCTAACAGCTGACGAAAATGACATTTTAAATAATTGTATTAATATCCTTAAGCCTTTTGAAGAATTAACAAAGACTATAAGTTCAGCTGAATCATGTTTGTCAGATGTGATACCACTTGTTTTCAACATTGAAAGTTGTGTTAACAAATGTTATTAAGTCTAAGGGAGTTTCAAGGATGACTGAAACATTAATGAAGGAGATGAACGACAGATTTGAAAACCTGGAAAATGATGATGCTTCATACAATTGCAACCTTTTTAGATCCCAGGTACAAAACAAAATTTTTTAAACCACTTGTTTCTCAGAATGTTAAAATCAAATTAGGATGCTTATGCGATGAGATGATAGAAACAGCTAAAATAACGCCTTTTCAAGAAAAAGCAAAAGCTCTCAGATGCAAATGAAACAAAATCTGTTAGCTTAAGCATTGCTAAATCAATGAAAGATCTTCTAGCTTCAGCAGAGATGAAGAATCACAGTCAGAAGTGTCAAAGGATACAATATCGATTATTGAAAACTATCTAAAACTCACACGTTTGGAGGCAGATAAAGACCAACTGGTTTGGTGGAGAGATAATTGCAAATGTTTCCCTTTTCTTGCTGAGCTGGCAAGGACTTATTTAGCATGTCCTTCAACTAGTGTTGCTAGTGAGGGTCTTTTCAGTGGAGCAGGCCTCATTTACGACGAAAAGCGAACCAAACTTTCACCTGAAAGAGCCCAAAAGCTTTTATTTCTAAAAAAATAACTTACCAATTATTAACTTCAAATGGAATATGTGAAACTGTGAAGTGTGAAGGTAATATTGAATTACTGGCTATATATATATATATATATATATATATATATATATATATATATATATATATATATATATATATATATATATATATATATATATATCCTTTTTCCAAGTGGGTGGAGGTTGGGGAAGAGGTTGGTGGGGTGTTCAAGAGTTGGGTCCCCGTCCCACACCCTGGTAACAAAGATTCTGAATATTATATTTAAAATTCCAAGAATCTATGGCAAAAACTCTTAAAAAATTAAACTATCCGCATCCGCATCCGCATCTGCGGATATCCGCAATTGAATATCCGCAACCGCATCCGCGGATAGTAAAAAATTACTATCCGTCCACCTCTAATATATATATATATATATATATATATATATATATATATATATATATATATATATATATATATATATATATAATATATATATATATATATATATATATATATATATATATATTATATATAATATATATATATCGTGTAGAGAGGGGAAGAAGAAAGGAATAAATGAATGGAAGGATTGTTGACACGATAGATGCTCGTTAATTGTATATGAATTTAAATTGTGGCTTTTCTTAGAATTTCATTTCCTGCTTCGGATTTTTCCTTTTAAAAGAAACACAAACTCAGAAACTAAATTACAATGAAGTTATGGACAGTAATTTTCATTTTATGTCCTTGGTTTTCTTGGCAGTTATTTTTTCTTCTTCTACTTCTCTCTCTCTCTCTCTCTCTCTCTCTCTCTCTCTCTCTCTCTCTCTCTCTCTCTCTCTCTCTCTTTGTTTTCTCATTGTCATTTTCCTTTCACTCATCTTTTCTCTCACATTTTCTTGAGTTTACAATTGAGTTTACTAGTTACCATATCTATTTATCTACTTATCTATTTCTATGTCTCTCTCTGTCTCTCTCTCTTTCTCTGTCTGTCTGTCTGTCTCTCTCTCTCTCTCTCTCTCTCTCTATATATATATAATATATATATATATAATATATTATATATATATATATATTATATTATATATATATATATATATATATATATTATATTATATATATATATATATATGTAGTTTTTATTTTTAATTTCACCTCTGGTGAGCAAAGACCAGAGACCTACTAAAATTTCCGCCAGAGTTAGGGAAAATGGCAGAAATCTTGTCAAGATAAAGGACGACATGTCCAGATACAAGGCATTAGAAGGTGTGCAAGTCATAGAAAGTTGGGAAAATAGACAAAGGGAGTGTTCCAGACTTTACAAATAGAGTACAAATAATACTCAGCAAAGTGGTTAAGCCTGAAGTTGGACAGAGAAAGGATGAGACTCTGTAGAAAGACTTGTTGCACGAGTCCTATTCAATGAAGGAGGCATGCGACGGAAGAGTTCAGAAGAATAATGTCCATTGCAATAGCGATAGTATTGAAACGGGCAGGAAGAGACTGGAGAGAATAAGTGAAAGCGGAAGAGTTGATAAGAGGAAAAACTCTACACTCTACCTTTTCAAGATGTGTGTGTGTGATGCGAACTCCATACAGAGACGAACAAAACCCCTATAAAGAGCAGGCAACTAGGGTGGAGTAAAGAAATTCTGAAAGCGCCTCAGAACACTAAACCTCTTAGAAGCTTGTTTAAAAAGAGAAATAATGGGATATCTCCAAGATAATCACAAGAAAAAGAAGCATCGAGAATATTAATGAAAGACGAAGGTTTTAGTTATGTGTTTTCGAAGATGCCACAGTTGTGTGGAAGGTTGTGCCTAAAAGAGAAGTGCTCGATAGATCGGAGGTATATGCGGTATTCTCCTTGCGTCTATTAACTACTGTTGAGAAGGGCGTCTTTCAAAATGAAAGGAATAATGAAGGATGGGGTCATCGGCATATGACTGGATAGGAGACGAAACAGCAGAGAGAAGGTTATTAATGAAAAGTAGAAAAAGTGTTTTGGATAAGACAGATCCTTGAGGAACACCTCTAAAAATAAATTTAAAGGATGAACAGTTGCTGTCTATATCAGCTGCTATGGAACGACCAGAAAGATTTTCAGAGAGAAGGTCACAGATAAAAAGATAAATTCTAAAAGAGGAAAATTTAGAAACATAGCTGGTTTCCAAGTAGTATATGCGGTATTCTTGCAATTTTTCAGTGGCACGTATATTTTTTACTTCTGGTTCCCACCCTCTTTCTTGAGCTATTTCTAGCTTTTTCTTGCTATTTTTATTTTTTCTAGCTTATTTATAGATTTTTCTTACAACGGCATGTGCTGTCAGGCTCGTTCCATCCTTGCTTAGACCAACTCACCCTGTTAGCGGCAGTGTCAGTGAAAGCTTTCACTGAGAGTAAGGCCATATTGCAGTGACACTTAGTAACATTGCAATGTCGAAATACATCCTAGATAATGATGTCACACTCATTTGCTCAATCGTGCATGCACATGCACTCGCAAACATCTTACTCTGAGACGTAACGGTATTGGATCATTTTATCACCATGACGTCACTTATCCGTCATCTTGTTTTTTTCACTCGTGATGTAGTTAACATCACATTAACATTACGTGTGACTTTGAAGCAGAAGGAGACAGATGAATCACTGGGTGTCGTAACCGTGAAAGTCCACTCCGGTCGCTGCTGGCGAGGAATAGCGCGGTGCGAGACAGCAAACACACAAGTACACACAACATATTCTTTCCATATGCCGTTTTACGATGTGACGTTCTTGTGTCGGTGTGTCTTTGATCCATGATAATGTTTTTGTATCATGACCTGATTTTCTTATCCAAGTGATGTCATGATTGAACAACTCTTCATTTATATTTTCCGTCTTTTATAATTTTCTTTCTTTCAAACTTTGCTTTTTTACTATTTAATTTTCAAAAAGTCTTTTTTCCTAGATTATATGAACACTTCAAACAGTGATGCAGTAAAACACTTAAACATACATATGTGATGGTATGTACTCGTACACGCGTAGGTGCACATACCCCTGTATATGTACATGCACACTTATTTCACATAGAGAAAACAAGAATTCATAAACTATAGTAAGGAAAGTGAAAACATTTCGATTTTATGACATTATTACATATTCACTAGCAACAAAATCATTCACATACAATTATTTAATATTAAATATATTTATAATCTTATCAAAAGATACGTTACTTAAAAAACAGTTTAAAATAAATGCAATATTATTATTTTAATACCTGCAAACATCTTCACCATAAGAAAACGATATTAAAACAGATTCGTTATTTATAATACGTTTAATAATATCTACTATAGATTTTAATACACTCCTTTTTTTCACTCACGATTAGTTTATATTGTTATATGACGAATTTTAGCAAGAACTTTGTCATAATATACTTCAGTTATTTTCTTCTTAAAACGTTACACATTAATCACAAATGTATTTTCACTTTCATTAATAGAAGAGGTTTACTCAGTAAATCCTTGTAGAATAGGAGATCCGATATTTTCCTTTAGCACTATTTCAAAGTTCTTGGTTTCAATTCCTTTCTTCAAAGATGCTGTAAGTCATATACTATGATTGACTTCTTTATCAGCCTTGCATAAGACACGTAGTTTTTCTTTTAGCAGAATGAGTTAATAGAGATGGAGTAGAGACTTCATTGTAGATGTTGTTTGTGCACACCATAAGTAAATAAAACTTACCAATTTGCAAATAAAATTAGGAAAGCCCATGTTGCTGTTATAAAAGCTATGCGGTAAAGATGGCCAAGAATATTTCTTAAATAATCTTGTTTATTCCTAAGTAAGAGAATTAAATGAGATAGGAGTTCTTCGTATTCTTCCACACTCCACAACGTCCTAATATTTTATGATTCTATTATTGTTCGCTGACTTGCGTAGGTTCAAGATTATGTTTCGACATGCTTTTGCATAGCTCCCAGTAACATTTGCTATGACAAGATATATCATTTTTCAAATTATCAATTCCTGCTATAGTGATATAAGTAAATAGATCATGATCGGAAACATCGAAGTGACGGAAATCGCAATCATTAAAGTAAATAGTTTTCTCTATAGTTCTCTGAAATGACAAGTAAACTCTTCAATGTTTTTCGAACTTGTGATAAGTCAAAATGTGTAACCGTCACTGTGTAAACTTTTTAACTTATAATACTGTTGATACAAGACACTATGAACAGTTTTGATACATTCTTCCAACATACCCTTCTCATTTAATTTTCTCTGAATTTGAATTTTTGATAGATATTTTAGTAGTTTATGATTCGTGAGACAAAACCCGTGAGATGTAGGTACAAACATTTCCTTCTCTTGTAATCTTCCCCAAATTCTTATATCAACTGTATTTAAAAATGTGATTGTGTGTCTCTTATTATCCTTTCTTTTCATCCAATAACGATTTCACCCCATTGGTTTAATACATTACAAGATTTAAATTTAATAACAATCCTATCAGTAATATGTTGACATATTTGAAGTAAACCCTCAGGACACATAAATAATCGAGGGCTCTCTGAATGATTTAAGTAAGAGTCGTATGTAAAATATTCATGTCGCTCTGGTTTTCTTTCATATATAAAAGAAACTTTACTTTCCGGGATTTTAATCTCACACTCCACAATATCTCATATGATTTTATATCGGTGAGGTCGTAACATGTTGTCTGAATCAGAATGAAATAAAAACTAAACAATAAAGATGTACTCCACGTAGAATCTGACGTAGAGCTTAGCTGAAAGCTGAAGATGAGTTAGGGTTCTGATATCACTGCTGAACTGAAAGCTGATTGGTTAGTATTGACAAAAAAGCCTCCTCGTGCGTTATAACGTCACGGTTAAGATAAAAGCTGACTGGTACGTATTAGCTGATACGAGTTCCGAGATATTTACACTTAAAATCAGGGATAAACCATATACGGTGAATGTGTTCTAGCAAAAAATTGTATTAATATTTCATCCCGATAGGAGATAAGAGTTCTTTCGAGGGAAGGAATGGGGAAGTAGACGGAATAATAACCACGTTTGTCTGAGTCTCTCTCCGTGGATTATGACGTCACAGTCGTAGTAAAAAGCTGATTGACCCTGTATTAGTAGATAAGAGTTCCGAAATATGTACCTTAAGATTTCATCACAATAGAAGATAGGGGTTATATCGGGGAAAGGTAAGGTTGGGGAGTGATTGGTGTGAGGATACGGTATAAAATCAGCTGCTCCGAAAGTCTCTGAGTCAAATTCTGTAACTATCACTTACATTCAAGATGGAATCTTTTAGTGTTTTCAAATGTGTTAAAGTTGACGAGCTTCTGATCTGGGAAATCGAGAATAAAGATATTACGTTTGCGTTTTAGAGGAGAACAGTTTATCGCCTAGAAAAATTAGATCTTTGTTTATTTCGGTTAGTCAGCTGAAACAAGTTATTAATCTAGTTCATTTCAGGAAATCGACTAAAATACTCTTTGTTCGTTGCAAAAATACCTGGAGATGAAATCTGTCCATATTTAACACAAGTAATCGGTGAAAAACGTATTACTGTAAATTTTACATCAATACCCAGCTATTTCACAGGACTTAGCCTATTTGTATAATCGATCATTTCATCGTATAGTTAAGAAAACCCCATTTGCAATGTTAACATCCATACCAGTATTAAATAACAATAAACGTTAAAAAAAAAAGATGAAACAGGAATTACTTAAGGTAGGAGATTAAGTATGTGTAACAAGATCTACGGATAAATTTAAGAAAGGAAATAAAGCTAATTGGTCTCAAGAGGTTTTTAAAGTGGGTTAGATAAAAGAATTTCCTCGAAATGGTTTAAAATTATATTATTTTAAGAATTGAAAGGTTTTATAAGAAGTACTGAAAATAAGTTTCGATCTTAAACAAATATATAAAAAAGAAACGATATTAGGTTCTAAATGTAAAGGAAAAAAATGGATCTCATAAAATGGCGAGGTTATCCTGACAAGATTAATCGTTATATAAAAGCGTCAGAGTTACGAAAATACTAATCATTCTATATCCAAGTCTTGAAGAGTGAAGACAATTTTTACCTAACTCAGTCGTCTTCGGCATCTATGGCCTACACCCTAACAACAAAGTTTCAGACTTACCTACTGAATGTTGTATCGAAATAGGGTTGTGTGAATTGATTTTAGATGTGGATATTTAAAATGTAACTTCAAATCATGTAGCTATCGAGATTTTAGAAGTGCTAAATTCGTTAAAAATATTTTGAAAATATCTAATGTGAATGAGTCAAGTACTGTAAAACGTAATGATGTTAAATTTTATTGGAAATAGATTTCTGTAAAGAGGAGAATATACAAGTCTCTCTCAGACCTGTTTAGAGACATAAATAGGTGATTTTTACTCAGTCGATTATGTGGAGATTTATTTTTTCAAACCAATAAAACACCTAACTAAAATTATGAACTTATAATCATAAGATCTGTATTACATGCAAATTTGAAAGATAGAAGATCATTTTTTTCCACCCTCAGACTGATTTCGTATGTGCATTTACCTCCCTGAATCAGCTTTAGATGAGTCAATACTACCTAATTCACCAACTGAATCCTCTCTGCATAATTTAATGATATATGTCTACTATTGAAGAGTACTTAGAACAAGATGATGTAAAATTAGAGGCTACAAACTCTATTCAATTTGTATTTAATCATTCAGAATTTAATACTTATGACGTATTTAATCTTTATGACGCAAAAAAGTTATCAAAGGCATTCCGAGAAAAGACCATTAAGTCATAAAACGGTATATGGAAGTAATGTGTTTTGGGCATGTGTTTGTGAGTGCGTGGTTAAGTCCACCACTCCCCTCCGCGCCTGGAGGATACCTTCGCTGATTCGGCACCAGCTGATCATCCGATTCCTTTGGTTTCAAAGTCATGTGATGTTGAAGAACTTCATGGTAATAATAGGAGAAAAATTTATTTGATGATAGTAATTTTATAAATTTATATAAAAATATTATTAATAAATTTGCATGATATAATCGATGATGTAATCATGATTATATAATCAATAAATTAATAAATTATTAAAAGTTGCAAAATGTATGAAAGAAGGAAACATTTCAAAACCACATGGGTCAAGATAACTGAAATAACTTGATCAAGATAAATGAAAAGCCACCTGGTAAAAAATCAATATGGCGAACGGATGACGTCATAATGTCAAGATGATCCAGTGCCGTGAATCACAGGGTCATATGTATGTGAATCGAGGGTGAATTGCAACATTGTAATGCTGCCATATATCGCTGCAATTGGACTTTACCCTCAGTGCCTTTACTGACACTTGCATTCCTTGTCCCTAGTGGGAGTGGCATAAGCAAGGGTGGTACGTGCCGGACGTGCCGTTGTTAGAAAATACTAGAAAATGATAGGAAAAGCTAGAAAAAGCTTACAAAAACTATAAATAGCTCATGAAAGAGCATGACAATCGGAAATATAAACCACAAGTGCTACCCACAAACCATAAGAGGAGATAAAAAAAACGAAAAGGGTCCGGGAAAGGGCCTGAGAGGGTGATTTCCCCTCATTTTCCCTCCAAAATATGGTCAGGAAAGAGCCAGACTGATTTCCTCTCAGTGCCACATGACACTGGCACTGTCTACGAAAATACCCCTTTACTAATATATTATATATATATATATATATATATATATATATATATATATATATATATATATATATATATATATAATATATATATATATATATATATATATATATATATATATATATAATATATATAATACATATATATATATATATATATATATATATATATATATATAATATATATATATATATATATATATATATATATATATATATATATATATATATATATATATATATATATATATATATATATATATATATATATATATATATATATATATATATATATATATATATATATATATATATATATATATATATATATATATATATATATATATATATATATATATATATATATATATATATATATATATATATATATATATATATATATATATATATATATATATATATATATATATATATATATATATATATATATATATATATATATATATATATATATATATATATATATATATATATATATATATATATTATATATATATATATATATATAATATATATATATATATATATATATATATATATATATATATATATATATATATATATATATATATATATATATATATATATATATATATATATATATATATATATATATATATATATATATATATATATATATATATATATATATTTGCTGAGGTCCTCTATTTAGGGGATTTCAACGTACACCACACTGAGTGGTTGGGTTCCTCTCATACTGATACAGGTGGGAGGGAGGCCAATTCATTCAGCATTCTTAACGATCTGGAGCAGTTGATTAGGGAACCCACACACATTCCAGATCGTCCTAACCAATTCTTGAATACACTTGATTTATGCTTCACCACTACTCCTTCTAGTTATAAATACACCATTTTCCCTCCTATTGGTAACTCTGACCATAATCTTATAGCTCTTAGTTATAATGCTTTCTCTCCAACAGCTCCACCATGCCCTAAACGTACTTTCTGGCACTTTAATCGGGCTAATTGGGGGGCAATGCGCCGCTTCTTTGCTAACTATCATTGGAGTGAATCTTGCTTTGTCTCGGGGGACGCTTCTGTCTCTGCTGAAAAGGTAGGGGCAGTAATCCTTGAAGGGATGGGCAGATTCATTCCATCTTCAAATAAATCTTTTTCTCCTCAAAATCCTTGGTTCGATGGTAATTGTTCTCTTGCCCTTCGGGAGAGAGACAATGCTTATCGCGAATGGAAAAACTCTCCTTCTCCTATCACTCTTGCTAATTTTCATTCAGCCCGGAATCGATGCAGGGATGTTCTTCGACGGACTAAGCGTACTTTCATTAAAAGGAAGTGCGCTGACCTCCATGGCTCTCCTACTGATAAAAATTTCTGGCCTCTTGTCAAAAATATCTCTAACAACTTCTGTAAATCTGCCTTTCCTCCTCTTATTCGCTCTGATGGTTCTATAGCTAATACTCCTTCTGAAAAGGCTAATCTCTTCGGCCTCCTTTTTTCATCTAATTCCACCCTGCTCGATTCTGGCATCCCTCCTCCTACTCCTTCTCCTCTCAGGTGTCCCATGCCTCTACCTATAATTACTCATGATCGGGTGCATGGGATCCTGAAATCTATGAACGTCAGGAAGGCCAGTGGCCCGGATGGCATTCCCCCTCGTGTTCTGAGGGAGTGTGCTTCCGAGTTGGCCCCTGTCCTCGTTCAGCTCTACTCTCTATGCCTTAATACTAATACTTTTCCTCTATGCTGGAAGCGTGCGTTTGTTCAGCCGATCCCGAAAAAAGGTAGCCGTTCTGACCCTTCTAACTATCGACCTATAGCTCTCACTTGTGTTCTATCTAAAATTTTTGAAACTCTCCTCAACTCTCATTTCCTGGATCATTTGGAGTCTCATTCTCTTCTCTCTGATCACCAGTATGGCTTTCGTCGCTCGAGGTCAACTGGTGACATACTTTCCTATCTCACTGATCTATGGTCTTCTGCCCTTAGGGATTTCGGGGAGTCTTGTGTGGTGGCGCTTGACATATCCAAGGCTTTTGACCGGGTATGGCATGCGTCGCTACTCTCTAAGCTCCCTTCCTTTGGGTTTCCTCCTTCTCTTTGCTTACTCTTGTCTAGTTAGTTTTCTCTCAGATCGTTCCATTTCGGCAGTTGTAGATGGAGCGACCTCTTCCTCCTTTTCTGTCAACTGTGGTGTTCCTCAGGGTTCTGTTTTATCTCCAACCTTATTCTTACTTTTCATTAACGATCTTCTCCACTGCACTTCTAACTCTGTTCACTCTTATGCTGATGATTCAACTCTACATTCTTCTACTCATTTCAAATCTGCTCCCTCTTTTGCTTCTAGACTTGCTTCTCGTCTTCAACTTTCCGATTCTATTCTTGCCGATCTGGATGGGATTTCCCGGTGGGGACATAGCAACCTTGTGAAATTTAACTCTTTAAAAACTCAACTTCTTTACATCTCCCTCTCAAAAACACCTCCTAACTTTCCTATCCTCTTCGATGGCTCTCCCGTCTCACCTGTAAATAACATTAACATTCTTGGACTAAACATAAACAACAAACTGTCTTGGAAACCACATATAACAATGGTTGCTAAAGCTGCCTCTAAGAAGCTGGGAGTTCTGTTCAGGTTGCGAGAGTTTTTTTCTTCTGAGCAGTTACTCCAGATATATAAGGGTCTTCATTCGCCCTTGTATGGAGTACTGTTCTCACATTTGGGGGGGCTCTGGCTCCTCCTCTCTTCTGGATAGGGTTGAGTCAAAAGCTAATGAGATTAATAAACTGTCCCCTACTTTCAAACTCTCTTGACCCTCTGTCCCTGCGACGTGACGTTGGCGCGCTATCTCTTTTCTACAGGTACTACAATGGCAGGTGCTCGAGGGAATTGGCCTCTCGCATTCCTCCACCGTTGCGTCGTCCTCGTTGCACAAGGGGTGCCCTGCTTTCGCACCAATTTTGTGTGGACGTAGGGAATCCCAGGCTAGCCCGTTGTGGTACCTCCTTCTTTCCAGCCACCTCTATTCTGTGGAATTCTCTACCACCATCTTCTATTTTTCCAACTGTATTTAATCTTCCACTCTTCAAGTCTTCCGTCTGCGCCCACCTGAGGGCTGTGCGTTAGGTGTGTGTGTGTTTGTGTGAGTTTTGTCATTATGTGTGTGCCCCCTCCTTGAAAAGGGCTCTGCCCGTGAGTGGTGGCGTTTTGTAAAAAAAAAAATATATTATATTATATATATATATATATATATATATATATATATATATTATATATATATATATATAAAATTCCGTCCCTTTAACTGTGACATTCTTTTTCAACTCTATCATTTTTTCATTCTGTACACCTACTTCGTCGTTTTTTGCTCTTTACAAAAGTCATTCCTATTTAAAACGGTTCCAAATCTCTCTCTCTCCTTCTATCTATTTCATCCTCTCGTTTTCCAGTCCAGAAATGTTTTTTTACCTTCGTTTCTTTCTCTTTTTTACGTTTTTATTTCTCCTTTTCTTTGGACTCGTTTCCCTTGTTCAGCTTTCCCTTGATAAAGCCATAATAATAATAAAAGCATTAAAAGAATAATAAATTTGATGGCATTTTTAAAAGTATGAACACTTTCATACAAGAACTAATGGATTTTTTATATTAAGTAGACAGGAGAAGTCATGAGAGCACTTGTAATAATAGTACTAGACTTACGATCTAAATTTAGAGCTTTATATAGAATATATATATATATATATATATATATATATATATATATATATATATATATATATTTATGTGTATATATATATATATATGTGTATATATATGTATATATATATATATATATATATATATATATATATATTTATGTGTATATATATATATTATGTATATATATATATTTATGTGTATTAATATATATATATATATATATATTATATATATATATATATATATATATATATATATATATATATATATATATATATATATATATATATATATATATATATATATATATATATATATATATATATATATATATATATATATATATATATATATATATATATATATATATATATATATATATATATATATATATATATATATATATATATATATATATATATATATATATATATATATATATATATATATATATATATATATATATATATATATATATATATATATATATATATATATATATATATATATATATATATATATATATATATATATATATATATATATATATATGTATATATATATATATATATATATATATATATATATATATATATATATATATATATATATATATATATATATATATATATATATATATATATATATATATATATATATATATAATATATATATATATATATATATATATATATATATATATATATATATATATATATATATATATATATATATATATATATATATATATATATATATATATATATATATATATATATATATATATATATATATATATATATATATATATATATATATATATATATATATATATATATATATATATATATATATATATATATATATATATATATATATATATATATATATATATATATATATATATATATATATATATATATATATATATATATATATATATATATATATATATATATATATATATATATATATATATATATATATATATATATATATATATATATATATATATATATATATATATATATATATATATATATATATATATATATATATATATATATATATATATATATATATATATATATATATATATAGTGGCACCTCGTTATATGTCCTTAATCCGTTCCAAATCCTTGGACTTATACGAAATAGGACGTATACCAAATGAATTTTTACTGTAAGAAATAAAGTGAAAATGATTAATCCGTTCCCATAAAAAAAATTCCCCTGTATGGGATTGTATAAAATAATTTAAACACTCCATAATACTAAAATACGTAAATGCAAAAGGAATTAGATGAAATAAATGAAAATTTAGCCTCATTTTACCCTTCTAAGAAGGTTGGTGATGAGAGGGGAGGAGGAGGATAATATTGTTTTGAAGGTTAATCTTCTTCCAATAAATATTTCAGGAATCTGAAATTCTGGGGTTTTCTCTCTCATTCTCTCTTTTTTTTTTTATTTGTTTTTTTTTGTTTGTTTTTTGCTTTTGTTTTTGTTTGTTTGTTTGTTTGTTTCTTTTCCCTACTTGGACTTGGTTGAGGCTCACCAGGATTGACTTTTACTAAGAAAATTTATTCAGGATGTTTATGAAATATGACATTGTCTGATCATTCCAGACAGTTCTATTATGGCTTGTTTGAGCTTTGTTGAAATGGTACTTTTTCGCAAAGTTTTTGACATTCATCCATTTGGCAAAGACTTTCTTAACTAATGAAGTAGGGGTTTCTTCTATTTCTTCCACCTCAGAGAGTTATAGCGCGGGTTATTCATTGAATGGGCAGTGACATTCGTGGGCAGTTGTGGCTTTGTCTCGAGTAATGACTCACTTTGATTCATTTTGAGTCGTATTCCAAACAAAGGTCGTATATCAAGCAAATATTTTCGTGTCCAAACAAATCAGGACATATACTAAGTTGGACTTATTCCAAAGCGTATATATATATATATATATATATATATATATATATATATATATATATATATATATATATATATATATATATATATATATATATATATATATATATATATATATATTATATAAGCCTGTGTGTCTGCGTGTATTTTCTTGTTTGTTTGTGTGTTTGAATATAGATAAAATCTGAATTCAAAGGTTTATTTATAATTCTGGCATCTTGTAGTTTTTTTTAATATTGTAGCTTGTTTAAAAGAACGATGCCTCTTTTTATATCATAAGTATGAAATGTTATTAGAGCATTAAAATATTTATTTAAATATTCTAAAATGGACAATATTAATTTATAGACATGAAAAAAAAAAAACTTTCTATAGTCTTCGATAAAGAAATATGTTTGAATGTTACCACAGGTGTCGTGTATAATTTTAAGGGAATGAATTCCTATAGTAATAGCTCAATCACCTTGACAAACAAGTGAAAAGCTTCAAAATATATAAAATATTCACTCATTTACATGATTTCAATAAGCAACTTCACGCTTTTAAACGTCAAAATTAATCAGTATTCGGCCAATGTGTTCTGTAAGGAAGGTTCTCTTTTCTTATTCATAATTTGAACGAAGAGTTCGAGCATCTCTTAAACCTTTGCAACGCTTTCCTTTTCCGATTGTTCGTAGGTCATCGTGAGGCTTTTGTTTGGAGTATTCCTTCCGTGTCTCTCTTCTTTATTGAACGATTCATCTTTGTGTCAAACAATCGTTTACAGCCATTCATTCATCGTCTAATCTAACGACCCATTGTTCATGGCCAACTTAAAAAAGCATTCTGGCCATATATATATATATATATATATATATATATATATATATATATATATTATATATATATATATATATATATATATATATATATATATATATATATATATATATACTTATTATGCATCTAAATGTAAGTAATAAATGTCATTGGGCATGCTGGTGTGTCGAATATTATTAACATGTAATTTACTCATAGGACAAAGTACCTCGAAGAAGCTTGTCATATCAGCTTGGGACAATGCAGTCCCTCTTAAAATCAAACAAACTTCCACTAATTGCCAATAATAATTTTTTTACGAGACTGAAAACAAGAATCTATGGAATCGTGTATTTATGATCTCCGTTTCAAAGGCATTAAATGACATGGTTATAAATTATTTTTCGAAAAAAAAAATTTTTTAAATAAAAAAATTTCAAAAAATAAAAGTAAAAGTAAAAATAAAAAAAAAATAAAAAAATCTGCGTTTTAAAGGCCTTAATGACATGTTAATAATTTACTTTTTGAAAAAAAAAATTCAAAAAAATAAAAAATAAAAAAAATAAAAGTAAAATTAAAAATAAAAATAAAAAAATCTCATAAATTTTTTTATCACTTTCTTTATAAATTTATTGTGACTTGTTTAACTTTTGTACAAAACTCGATTAGGCGCTTATTAATTAATATTCTAGTTTTAAATCTTTGTTGTTAGTTTATAATTTTCTCCATAATCATATAAATAATGAGAGATTTTTTGTGTTTATTTAACCCTAAAATATTTTGGTACGTAAAAATTTCCATATTTTTTTTTTCCAAAAGAAAATCGTATTCAGAGAAATTCATATTTTTTTAATCTATATTAATGTAATTTATTATTCTTGTAATGTTCCAATTGAGTGCCGTTGAATATAAAAATACATTATAAAACATTTGCAATTATTAAATTATCATTTTGAGAATCGCATGCAAAAAATCACACGCAAACAAGAA
>SEYY01018480.1:47500-55000 GCA_009176605.1 Armadillidium nasatum | reverse complement strand
TTACTCACTTCTTTCAGATCACCAGTATGGCTTTCGACGCTCGAGGTGTACTGGTGACATACTTTCCTATCTTACTGATCTGTGGTCTTCTGCCCTTAGGGATTACTGGGAGTCTTGTGTGGTGGTGCTTGACATATCTAAGCTTTTGACCGGGTAATAGATTGAGGTAATTTTTTCCTTCTGAACTCTTACTCCAATTAATTATTTAAGGGTCTTCTCCGTCCTTGTATGGAGTACTGTTCTCACATTTGAGGTGGTTCTGGTTCCACCCTTCTTTTGAATAAGGTTGAGTCTAAGGCTAAAAGACTAATTAACTGTCCCCTACTTTCAAATTTCTTGACTCTTTCTCTGACACGCGACATTGGCGCACTCTCTCTTTTCTATAGGTACTACAATGGTAGGTGTTCGAGGGAGTTGACTTCTCGCATTCCACCACCATTGCGTCTCCTTCGAATCACAAGGGGTACCTTGATTGCACATAAATTTTGTGTAAGAGTGGCAAACTCTAGACTTGCACTTTGTGGTACCTCTTTCTTTCCAGCCACCTCTGTTCTGTGGAACTCCCTACTTTCGTCTCTTTTTCCTGCTGTATTTATACTACTTCTCTTTAAATCCTCTGTCTACGCCCACCTGAGGGATCTACTTTAGGTTCGAGATTTGGTGAGTTTTCTTTTGTACTTTAGTTATGCTCCCTATTTGAAAGGGGCTCTGCCCATGAGTGGTGTTAACATGTAAGATATATATATATATATATATATATATATATATATATATATATATATATATATATATATATATATATATATATATATATATATATATATATATATATATATATATATATATATATATATATATATATATATATATATATATATATATATATATATATATATATATATATATATATATATATATATATATATATATATATATATATATATATATATATATATATATATATATATATATATATATATATATATATATATATATATATATATATATATATATATATATATATATATATATATATATATATATATATATATATATAATATATATATATATATATATATATATATATATATATATATATATATATATATATATATATATATAATATATATATATATATATATATATATATATATATATATATATATATATATATATATATATATATATATATATATATATATATATATATATATATATATATATATATATATATATATACATATATATATATGCAACTATAAAGGACAAAACTGCAATATAGTAAGTTAACATTAATGTCAGAATTAGCATAATAATAGCCAACCTAAAGAGGCTAAATGATAGTTAAATTTAATTAAAATGCTTTATTAAGGGACGTTTGTATGTTGGTGCAATTTCTGGTTTTTAGATTTACTATTTCTTTTAATAATCTAAAAGATAACTTTGACAATCCTTAAGCTGGATCTCCAATAAGGAACATTAAGAGTGTTTACTTTGTACTTATTTTTCTAAGAGAAATATTTTTAAAGATAGAAAGGAAAGAATCGTGATTTTTAATTTGAGTTCTCCAATGAGAAAGAGAGTTCCAGTAAAGTGTTCTTCAAATATGTCTTGTAGAACTAAAGACTTAATTTTAAGATCAGTATAAGTATAGTAAACTTAAAAATTTATTGTATGGTAATATATTATCTAATAAGAATAAGTGGTTGTAATACCAGGGTGAAAAAAATATTTCTACGTTTCTTATATTGAATGAAATAGTTGCAGCATCATCTCATTTAATTAATGTATATTTCTATGCATTTCATATATATATATATATATATATATATATATATATATATATATATATATATATATATATATATATATATATATATATATATATAGTTTGAAGACGACGGTAATTCCTGAATTCAGCAATCCTGCGGGAAATAGCTCGAGAACAAGCAATCTTAAACCAATGGTTGTTAGGCTTAATAGAAGGGTAAAAATATGAAATGTAAGCCTCCATCCCCGAGAGAATCACCTCATTAATGTGCTCTGCACACTCCGAGGGACCTCTACCACGAAAGCTATAACCATTCTACGTGAATTCAAAAAAGCTACACCGCAAGTTCGACCAGCTTGCGGCACCGAAATACCACAAACGTTTCCTCTCAATATTAGGGGTTCTTTCTTGCGGAAAACTTGAAATATTAGAAGAGTATACAGAAAAAAAGAAGGTGATCGGAAGAACTCAGATGTGGATAAAGTTTGACTTTTAGAAGTTAGAAAAATGTCTAGATTAATGGGTTCATCATTAATGTGTAGTTAGCCAAACCAATTGCTGAAGGTCTTTCTGTTTAGAGAAATGGAAGAAAAGTTCGCCGGCTGTATTATGAGAACTAGAGAAAAGCCATAGGCCGTGGTGAGGAGGGGAATGGTTGATAGAGCAGAGGATGGTGTACTAAAGTGATTTGAGCATGTGTGTAGAATGGATAAAGACAGGATGGTGTGCAGAATGCTTAAATCCGAAGTTGAGGGAGGTGGAGATAGAGGGAGAGGAAGGCGAAAGTGGAGATGGATAGATTTAGTGAGGGAAATTCTGGGTGGAAAAGGTTTGAGTTTGGAAGAGGGCAGGAGAATTGCGGAGGACAGAGGGAGATAGAGTGCTGTGGCGAGGGGAGAGGGTGAAAGTGAGGTGTATATGTACAGTCGTGAACAGAAGTTCGTTCCTATTAGGCTGGAAATAAATATTTATATAAAATGGTAATCATGTCATAAAAACTCTATTTTGAATAAAAAGGGAATAAAAACATTGAGAGGGGCTTAATTGAACTGTGATTGGCTGAATCTGAAATGATCCCAATTTTATATAAATATTTATTTCCAGCTTAATAGGAACGAACTTCTGTTCTCGACTGTACATATGTGAAAAAATTATGGCGGGCACCATCCCACGAAACGTAAGTAATTAAGAAGAATAAGGTAATATATATATATATATATATATATATATATATATATATATATATATATATATATATATATATATATATATATATATATATATATATATATATATATATATATATATATATATATATATATATATATATATATATATATATATATATATATATATATATATATATATATATATATATATATATATATATATATATATATATATATATATATATATATATATATATATATATATATATATATATATATATATATATATATATATATATATATATAATATATATATATATATATATATATATATATATATATATATATATATATATATATATATATATATATATATATATATATTTTATGTCTCCTCCGGTGGGCAAAGGCCAAGGCCTACCAATATCCACCGGAGTTGGGAAGCAATCGGATTCGGGGTCGCTAATGGCCGACGTGACCCGATACACGGCGTTTAAAAGTGTGCAAGTCAAAGGAAGTTGGGAAAACAGATAAAGGGAGTGTGTTCCAGACTTTACCAGTAGAGTACATGTAAGATTGAGCATAGCGGTTAAATCTGGGGTCGGAGAGTTGGACAGAGAAAGGATGAGACTGTGTAGAAAGACGTGTCGCACGAGCCCTTCTCAGTGGAGGAGGTATGCGACGTGAGAGTTCAGAAGAGCAATGTCCGTTGTAATAGCGATAGTATAAGAGAGAGTGACGCAACAATTCGACGGGAAGAAAGAGATTGGAGAGAGTTAGTAAGAGCAGGAGAGTTGATAAGACGAAAAGCCCTAGACTCCACCTTTTCAAGATGAGCTGTATGTGTGGAACCCACCCCAGATATGCGAGGCATACTCCATACAGGGGCGAACAACACCCCTATACAGAGCAAGCAACTGGGGTGGCGTGAAAAAACTACGAAGGCGCCTCAGAACACCCAACCTCTTAGAAGCTTGTTAAGAGAGAGAAATAATGTGATCTTTCCAAGAAAGATCACGAGAAAAAGAAACACCGAGAATATTGAGAACAGATGAAGGTTTGAGTTGAGTGTTTTCGAAGAAGATGTCATAGTTGTGTGGAAGATTGTGTCAAGTAGAAAGATGGAGGAATTGAGTTTTTGAGGCATTGAAAACGACCATGTTTTCTCTGCCCCAATTTGAAATGAGAGATAGATCAGAGGTCAGTTGCTCCAAGGCAATCCTTCTTGCGTCTAATAACTGCTGTTGGGAGGGACGTCTTTCAAATTGAAAGGAATAATGAAGGGTGGAGTCATCGGCATATGAGTGTATAGGAGACGAAGTAATAGAGAGAAGATCATTGATGAAAATTAGAAAAAGAGTTGGAGAAAGGACAGATCCTTGAGGAACACCACTATTTATAGATTTATAGGAGGAACGGTGGCCGTCTACAACAGCTGCTATAGAACGACCAGAAAGGAAATTATAGAAGGAGGTCACAGAGAGAAGGATAGATTCCGAAAGAGGGAAGTTTGGAAATCAAAGCTTTGTGCCAGACTCTATCGAAAGCTTTCGATATGTCTAGCGCCACAGCGAAAGATTCACTGAAACCACGAAGAGCGGAAGACCAAGAGTCAGAAAGTAGGGAAAGAAGATCACCAGTAGAACGTCCTTTACGAAAGCCATACTGGCGATCAGAGATAAGATTGGAAGAATTGAGATGTTTCCAAATCTTCCTGTTAAGGATAGATTCGAAAACTTTAGAAAGAACGGAGGTTAAAGAAATTGGACGATAGTTAGAGGGTTGAGAAGGGTCCCCCTTCTTCGGTACAGGTTGAATGAGAGCACGTTTCCAGCAAGAAGGGAAGATCGAAGTAGAAAGGCAAAGACGAAATAGTTTACCAAGGCAGGGTGCAAGCTCAGAAGCACAAGTTTTGAGAACCGCAGGAGGAATACCATCAGGACCATACGCCTTCTTAGTGTTAAGCTCAGAGAGAGCAGAAATGACATCTTTAGAAGAAATTACAATGTTAGGCATAAATGAGTTGGAGGGGGTTGTAGGAGGAGGAATAGCTCCGGAATCGTCCAAGGTAGAGTTAGAGGCAAAAGTTTGGGCGAAGAGTTCAGCTTTAGTAGAAGGTAAAATGGCAGTTGTGCCATCAGAAGAGACTAGAGGAGGGAAAGAGGAAGAAGCAAAGTTAGAGTTGACATTTTTTTTGCGAAATGCCAGAAAGGACGAGATGAAGAAGAACCAGAAAGATTATTGCATTTGTGGAGGAGAAAAGAGTTTTTGGTATCTCGAAGAATAGATTTTGCACGATTCCGGGATGAAATATAAGTAGCATGAGTTTCAGGAGTTTGAAGACGACGGTAATCCCTGAAGGCAGCATCCCTGTGGCGGATAGCACGAGAACAAGCAGAGTTAAACCAAGGTTTGTTAGGTTTAGTAGAAGGGAAAGAATATGGAATGTACGCTTCCATGCCAGAGAGAATCACCTCGGTTATACGCTCGGCACACTCCGAGGGACCCCTCCCACGAAAGCAATAATCATTCTATGGGAAATCAGAGAAGTACAACCGCAAGTCTGACCAGTTAGCAGCACCGAAGTGCCACAACGTCTCCTCGCCGAAGGCGGGGGCCGTTCTTGCGGAAGACTTGAAGAGACAGAACAAGATACGGAGATAAGAAGGTGATCGGATGAACCCAGAGGAGGAAAGAGTTTAACAGTATAAGGAGAAGGATTAGAGGTTAAGAAAAGATCAAGTATGTTGGGTTCATCACCAAGACGGTCAGGGATACGGGTAGGGAGTTGCACCAACTGCTCAAGGTTGTTCTGGATAGAAAAGTTGAAGGCGAGTTCACCGGCTGAAGATTGAGAACTAGATGAAAGTCATTGGCAGTGGTGAACATTGAAATCACCTAAAATGATGATTTCAGAGAAAGGAGAAGAGGATAGAATGTGCTCTATTTTGGAGTTTAAATAGTCGAAGAATTTTTTATAGTCAGTAGAATTAGGAGATAAATAGACAGAACAAATAAATTTAGTAGTAGAATTGCAAGAGAGCTTAAGCCATAAGGTAGAAAATTCATGAGACTCCAAATCAGAGACACGAGAGCAAATAACATCGTTGCGCACATATGCGCAACAACCGCCTTTGGCTGAAAATTGAGGGTAGAGACAGTAGGAGGTAACAGAATAAGGTTTGCTGTCAGCACACTCAAGCACCTGAGTTTCGGTTAGAAATAAGAGATGAGGTTTAGAAGAAGAAAGATGGTGTTCGACAAATGGGGAAATTAGAAAAAAGACCGCGAATGTTGCAGAAATTAATGAAAAAAGAAGACCGTGCATCGGGACAAGCCGGACGCCGGGTCATGGCGGCACCATCCCCATCATCGGAGGCCGCCAACTCCCAAGTGATAATGGGGTGAGGGGTGGAGGTTGAGGGGCATTCTTTGGATGCCGCCCGTCTAAGCATCTCCGAGGCAGCTGTTGGTTTCGCCATTTTATTTTGTTTTGTTTTAGGTAATGTAAGAGTAAGTGCATGTAAAATGTGGGAACATGTGAAGAATTGGGGTGGAGAGGTAGTTGGAGCATAGACACTCCAGTGTGAGGCGGGGGTACGCTAGAGAACCCCCTGAGAAGGTGAAACGCGAAAAGGAACGAACCAAAGGGCAACGGAGTGAAACGGAATGGTCTAGCCTATCCTATCACTCCGTTGGTTATGCCCAATGGGGGGTACTTGCATCGCTTCGGACGGCGCTACGTCCTCCCCCTATATATATATATATATATATATATATATATATATATATATATATATATATATATATATATATATATATATATATATATATATATATATATATATATATATATATATATATATTATATATATATATCGCGTGAGTTCTACTAGGGTCAGGAACTCCATATCTCACTGGTTTCTCATCCTTTATATATCTGAGAATATTTGATGAATGTCTTTACCAAGCATTTCCATACCAGAAAACTGATTATGGTGCAACGAATAATAAATTCTTATCAATAGGGGCTAGAGGGGCCAGATCTCACTTATATTATTAAAAGCAAAAATAAAATAAAAAAATTTAAAAAAAAAATATATATTTTTCTTTAAAATTAAAATCTAAAAGATTATTCCTTAAAATTTTTAAAATTTATAATTTTTATGGTAAACCATCCGATTTCCATCCAGTAATATACATGTAACGAGATTATATAATTAAGAGATGTACACTGTGCACCATAATCGGTGTTATACGTTGCTCGCATCGTTGTAAGCTCTCATAAAAACCCTTCACAACATTGATAGAACATGTTTTAGTTACAGGGTTTCTTTTAATGAATATAATTTCCATTTGCAAAGCATATTTTTCTATTTGTTCTTATTAGTCTTGTACGCTCAAAGTCTGTTTGCTTATCATAAAAAATGCAAAACGAAATTTAAAAGCTGTATTAATATAATAATAGTTCAATGTACATAAAATTAATTCAATTTTATGCTCTAACACAAACAAGCAGTATATATATATATATATATATATATATATATATATATATAT
>SEYY01018480.1:40000-45000 GCA_009176605.1 Armadillidium nasatum | reverse complement strand
TAAATCAAGCATGATTTCCGTAGATTATGCTTGAATGTTGATCTTTTCTCTTTTTCTTGATCCTCTACTATACTATTTCAATGAATCTTTTGTTGTAATGCTAGACGGTTGAAAGAGCAGAACGTACGACAATAAAGAAGTCGGCGGAAGAGGAAGGAGTCAGTAATTTTTACCGCCACTCACGGGCAAAGACATTTTCGAGGAGGGGATGTTATTAAAAAAATAAAAGAAAACCCACCAAGTCTCAAGGCTAAATCAAGTTAGTTCCTCAGGTGACCACTGACGGAGGCTCTTAAAGAGAGAAGATTGAAAACAGCAGGAAAAACAGAAGATGGAAAGAGGGAGGTACCACAACTAGCCAGTTTGGAGTTTGCAATACTTACACAATGTTAATGTGCAAGTACGGCAACCCTTGTGCAACAAAAGCAACGGAATAGTAGTGGAATGCGAGAAATTAACTCCCTGAAGCTGCTACTTTAAAGTACCTCTAGAACTGAGACAGTGCACCAGAGTCACGTCGCAGAGAAAGAGATTCAACGGAGTGAACAGTATATTAGTCTTATAGCTTTAGACTCAAGCCACGAATAGATTTAGCGAATTCCAGGATGAAATATGAGTAGCAGGAGTTTCGTTAGTATGTAAATGACAGTAATTTCTAGTCATTGAATCTCTTTGTAGAATAAGAGTTAAATAAATCAAAGTTTGTAAGTTTTAGTTACGAAAAAGAAAGAAAATGGAATTTACAGCTCCTTACCAGAGGGAATCAACTCGGTTTTTTATCGGAGCACTCCAAGGGATTCTTCCAACCAGAGCAATAATCATTTCATGTGAAATCAAAAAAGTACGACCGCAAGTCCAGTTAGATTGTTGCACTAATGTATATATATATATATATATATATATATATATATATATATTATATATATATATATATATATATATATATATATATATATATATATATATATATATATATATATATATATAATATGTGTGTGTGTGTGTGTGTGTGTGTGTGTGTGTGTGTTTAAAATGCTACTTAAGTTTTCTTCTTTGACACAATTAAAAAAAATTTCTTGAGTTTAAAGTATCCATAATTTTAAGTTTTGTTTTTTCAATTTGAATATTTGTGTTGTTGCTGTTGTTGTTGTTGTTGTTGTTGGTTGGTTGGTGGTGGTGGTGAAATTATTACTGAACAAGAAATAATAATCTTTTAATAATTATACTAATAATAATATATAATCAAGGAAACTAATTAAAATAAACAGAGTTGGAAAATTAAATGTTTAAAGACTTGCCAACAAAAAATATATATTTCTTAAAACTTCATTTGTTTTGGTATCTTAATTATAGGAATGGTTCTGAGAATACAAGGAGTGTAGTAAATGTAATAACGAATCGTGTTTGTCTGGCGAAGGTCATGGCTCCAGGAATCGGTTCCTAAAGGGAACAAATGTAATTAATTTAAACATTTTTAAACAAAAAACAAAGTTTTTAAAAAAAAAAAAAAAAAAAATTATTTTTTATTATTATTATTATTATTATTATTATTATTATTATTATTATTATTATTATTATTATTATTAATAGTAGTAGTAGTAGTAGTAGTAGTAGTAGTAGTGGTAGTTGTAGTAGTTATATGTGAGTTGGCAGTAGAGTAGTAATAGTAGCAGATGCAGAATTAGTGGAAGCTGTGGTTGTGATAGTAGTAGTAGTAGTAGTAGTAGTAGTAGTAGTAGTAGTAGTAGTAGTAGTAGTAATTAAAATAATTATTTTATAAATATTTTTTATCATTTCATTACCGCTATTAAAACTAAAAATGATTAAGAATATAAAATTGTGTATTTGAAAATGTTAATTAAAAACAAACATCTGAAAATGGAGTTCAAAAGATTATAAAAGCAAATTTATTTGACGTAATAACGTAAAACTTAGACTGAAGAGATTAAGAAAAGCTTTTCTCAGTCTAACTTTGATGGATTTTAACTGCTGACGAAGGAGGCTAAGGAGAAGTGATTTAAAGGGATGAGAGTGATAAACAGATTGAGTAGGTTTTGAGTTATTTAAACCCATAGAAGTGATTTAAAGGGATGAGAGTGATAAACAGATTGAGTAGGTTTTGAGTTATTTAAACCCATAGTCCAATAAGTAAAATAGATTTTATTAAAGGGATGAGAGTGATAAACAGATTGAGTAGGTTTTGAGTTATTTAAACCCATAGTCCAATAAGTAAAATAGATTTTATTCTCTTATCCTTGTAAATAAATGCGAAGGGAAGCTATTCTTACTAAATAAAATTGTAGGCAAGGAAAATAAAAATCCATCATTTTGGAAGAGGATCAGACGCGGATTGGATTTTTTTTTTTTAAAATATTTCATGAATTATTCATTCAATAAAATTTTTCATCTCGAAAATTAAATTAAATTTTTGTATCTTTCTCATCCTCCAACATGCATAAGGAAACTTTTTTTTTTTTTTTAGCATTCTTTCTCACATTACCTTTTTCTTTCATCATTCATCACTATCAGTTAAATTATTTTTTTTATTTTTCTATCAACTTTTTTTTTCATTATTTCTAGTCTCTCAACCAATTTTAAGTAGCAAATTTCTTCAGGAAGTTAGTCTTTATTTTTTTTTTTTTTTTTTTTTTTTTTTATGAATCGTTATTTACAATACTACATTGCCTAGGATTAACCATACACACGTTTATTATTCATATATATATATATATATAATATTATATATATTATATATATATATATATATATATATATATATATATATATATATATATATATATATATATATATATATATATATATATATATATATATTCAAGTGAGTGTAATAAAATGGCAGAGAATAATTTTATTGATTTTTCAAGCCAAATTATATTTTCAATTGATGAAATTATATTTTATTCGTTTTTAACTTTCAAAAGAATCTTTTTTTACGCAAAAAATTATTATAGAAAAATATTCTCACCATTTTATAGCTGCTTGTCTGTCTGTCTGTCTGTCTGTCTGTCTGTCTGTCTCTCTGTCTCTCTCTCTCTGTCTCTCTCTCTCTCTCTGTCTCTCTCTGTCTCTCTCTGTCTCTCTCTCTCTGTCTGTCTGTCTCTCTCTCTCTCTCTCTCTCTCTCTCTCTCTCTCTCTCTCTCTCTCTCTCTCTCTCTCTCTCTCTCTCTCTCTCTCTCTCTCTCTCTCTCTCTCTCTCTCTTTTTGCATTTGGTTGTTTCTCTTTGCCGGTGAAACAGTTTGTTTATATTTTATAATATGTTTGTTCGTTATTCTTTAACCCTAATATATCTAAGAGGCCCATTTAACTATTCAACCATCCATCCTCCTACACCTACTCCTTCACGTCTTTATCCCTCGATCTTTTCAATCTATCCATTTATGTCATTTTACAGCTCATATATATATATATATATATATATATATATATATATATATATATATATATATATATATATATATATATATATATATATATATATATATATATATATATATATATATATATATATATATATATATATATATATATATATATATATATATATATATATATATATATATATATATTATATATATATATATATATATATATATATATATATATATATATATTATATATATATAATGAAAACGCTTTTTTTTAATTCATTTTCTCTCTGATTTCATTTTCTTTTACTTTCATCCCAACTCTGAAATTGCAATTCACCTTACCACTGTACCTGTCCAGACACCTGCCTCAACCAATCTCTCTTTTTCCTCCCCCTTTTATCTATAAATCTCACTTTCTATCTTTTTATCTTAATATTTTTTAATCAGGTGTTTCCATTATGGTAATAATGAAGAAAAATGTTAGCGAAGGGAGCAATTTCCTCTTACTTTCGCTTAGCATACTTACAACCTCTAATAATTGGCTTGGCTTCAAATCAAGGAATAAATCAAGTAGAGTAAGAATTATCAATCAAGGTCACGCTGAATGTCGCAAAAATAATAAAGATTAATTGAAGGGGAAAAAAATAAAATATGAATTATTGATATTTTGATTTTTTGGGCAAAAAAAATAAAAAAAATAAAAAATATAGAAGAAAAATAATACCTTTCAGATAATAACCAGAATTATTTACAATTTATTCTCAGAAATAAAATTTTAAAATATATTATATATATATATATATATATATATATAATATATTATATATATATATATATATATATATATATATATATATATATATATATATATATATATATATATATATATATATATATATATATATATATATAGTATATATATATATATATATATATATATATATATATATATTATATATATATATATATATATATATATAGATATATATATATATATATATATATATATATATATATAATATATATAGTTCACATCTCACGGGCATTGCCCTATTCTAGGAGAGGAACTTTTCTAGGTAAATATACCTAGAATCCCCAAGTGAGATCGAACCAGCTCTCTCAAGCACGTGAGTAAATCCCACTATGTTTTTCTATATCCCACTATATAACTCCAGTTTTTTTTTTGTTTTTTTTCTTTTTTTTTATTTTCCATTATATTAAAAAAAAAAAAAAAGTCCACATGAATTCAATAATTCTAATGGTTTTCACGCCTGAATGCATGTAACGAAAAAAAAAAATATTAATAAAAAATAAAATAAAAGAAGTAGAAAAAATCAAGGTGTAAAATCAAGCTCTAAAAAATGACATTGAGCATGACTGAAAAGCAAATAGAAATATTTTTGAACGTTTATGCGCCCAAATCTTCGTTTACATCTAATAAATCTTTAAATCTCTAATAATTGTATTAGAGTAAATTGCAAAATGATAAAAAATATCATTGGCAAAGTTGAATTAGACTGGAATCGATTGCCATGTATTGTTGAAGTTAATCTTTAATCTTTTATTCTTATTCATTTTTCAATTGCAAAATTCATTCAAACAAACATTGT
>SEYY01018480.1:25000-37500 GCA_009176605.1 Armadillidium nasatum | reverse complement strand
CCATAAAAGCATGCCACTTTCTTCTTGCTTTCCTACTAAGGATACCCTTTCACATAATCATCATTTCGTGTACCAATTTGCTTGTGCAGAGTCTGACTGTACGTCAACGTACGTACACGACAAATAGATTAACAGATAGGGCATGCCGATATCGTTTTAAGCCCATCAAAATTTACGAGCACTTCTACAATGAGCATGAGAAAGCAATTATATGTGATATATCCCAATCATTTAAAATTCTTTACTCCTCTTATGAAGCGCAGAAATTAAAAATGGTTGAAGCTTACTATATTAAAAAACTGAAAATCAGACATTAACATTAAGTTTAAATGTGCTGTCACTCAAACTAAACGTAATATAATATATTTCTTAATTTTATAATCTACAGCATAATCTTAATTTTTACTTTAAAAAAAAATCATTCATCTGTAAGAATCCAAATTCTGTTGATGTCTGACGAGGTTTACGGACGAAACCGGTTAGAAAATAATTATAATTATGCTTCTTACTTTCTCTGTAAATTCTTCTCAAGAATTATATTAAGAAAATTACATTTAAATAAGAAGAAATTTTTTGGGGAACTGGAAGGGAAGTGTAAAATATTTATTAAAACTAAAGCTGACATTGAAAAAAAAAAAAAAAATAAATAAAAATAAAAAAAATAATAATATAATAATAATAATAATAATAATATATAAATAATAATAATAATAATAATATATAATAATAATAATAATAATAATAATAATAATAATAAGAAGAAGAAGAAGAAGAAGAAGAAGAAGAAGAAGAAGAACAAGAAGAAGAAGAAGAAGAAGAAGAAGAAGAAGAAGAAGAAGAAGAAGAAGAAGAAGAAGAAGAAGAAGAACAAGAAGAAGAAGAAGAAGAACAAGAAGAAGAAGAACAGAAGAAGAAGAACAAGAAGAAGAACAAGAAGAAGAAGAACAAGAAGAAGAAGAAGAACAAGAAGAAGAAGAACAAGAACAAGAAGAACAAGAAGAAGAAGAACAAGAACAAGAACAAGAAAAGAACAAGAAGAACAAGAACAAGAAGAACAAGAACAAGAACAAGAACAAGAACAAGAACAAGAACAAGAACAAGAAGAACAAGAACAAGAACAAGAACAAGAACAAGCAAGAAGAAGAACAAGAACATCAAGAACAAGAACAAGAACAAGAAATCAAAAAATCATTTGAAAATCGAAAGAAAAAATTCATCTGATATTAAAATAAAGCTAAATAGCTAAATTGTATCACTACAAAATTAATAATGAAATCCTTTAAATTACTTTCAAGAAGAAGGCTGATGCCCTTTCAGTTAGTCACCATCGTGTGAAAGTTTACTTACCTGAGTCTGACTATACATCGACAGTTACTGGTTGTGCGACTGATTGATTGACAGATGAGACATACCAGCGTTTACCACTTTCATTCTAAATTCGGAAATCCTCATGTCAAGCTCAAAAACTCATATCTACTTTGTTAATTAATAATTTTTCAAACTTGGTTTAATAAATAAAAAAATAAATAAAAAAAAAATAGTAGATAAGGAAAATGGTTAAGAGATGAGTAAGATAATAAAAGAAAAAGCAGTTAAATATTAAAAGCAAGAGAGTACAATAAATAATAATAATAATAATAATAATAATAATAATAATAATAATAATAATAATAATAATAATAATAATAATAATAATAAAATAATAATAATAATACAATGGTAATTATGAAAATCAAGCATAAAAATTATTATCAAGAAAAGAAAGAATTCATAAGAGAAAATATTTTTTTTTCTTTTTTTTTCTTTATATTTTTTTTTTTTTTTTAAAATTTTTTATTAAAATTATATATATATATATATATATATATATATATATATATATATATATATATATATATATATATATATATATATATATATATATATATATATATATATATATATATATATATATATATATATATATATAGCTTAATTTTTATTATAAAAAGAATTGCTAGGAATGGATGTAGCATAATCAGTTGTTAAATGTAAATATATATATATATATATATATATATATATATATATATATATATATATATATATATATATATATATATATATATATATATATATATATATATATATATATATATATATATATATATATATAACTGTTCAGTCTCACAACAATAGAATATTAGATTTGATATTAAGCTTCTTAACCTTGAAGCTGAACTCTCAAATTGAGTTATGAAACCTCGATTCGAATTTCGTAGCAGTTTCATCCAATTTAAAATTATGTTTTAAAAAATTATTTCAAAGAGGACGCTCATTTGACTACACCTTTGCCACTGAAATTAACTTTCTTTGAAGGCGTGAACCCCCTGAGGTTACAAATGACAAAATTCTCGGCCATTTAGCCATCAACATATTTTTAACAACGAGAGACCTCATATTCGTCTTGTTTTCGGAATAGTAATGTTTGTAAATAAGGACTCGTATCTCTGAAAGACTATAATCAATTTGTTATCTATTATAGATACATGCAGGTTCCTTACTCATGCGCGCACACACACACACACACACACACACACACACACACACATATATATATATATATATATATATATATATATATATATATATATATATATATATATATATATATATATATATATATATATATATATATATATGAGCAACCGATTTTTTTCCTGGGGAACCTTTTAGAAATGATAAACCATGCTGTAAGCAACGCAGGAAGCAGCATCCAACAATAATGAATAATTTACGTTCAATAAAAAAGATCAAATAAATAAATAAATATATATATTAAATAATGACGTTTCGGATTAAGTCAAAATCCATTTTCAAATTTCCTAATAAGAAAAACAAAATAACATTATCTCTATAAACAAATAACATTACTTTACAATTAAAAAAAATAAAATATTATAACTAAAGTGGGAGGGCTTAAAGAGATAATTGGCTGTACTATTTGGTAGAGGTAAATGAACAACTCAAGAGAACATAACTTGACTGAATGATTAGCAAAAATGGTTGGTTGTAAACACAGTACAAAATAAACAGGTTATTAATATGTATTGCACTTAAAATAAATAAATGAATAAATATATCTTCACCTACAGACACATAATCGTATATTAACAGACACACAAGCTCAAATACACATACATCAACATGCCCAAATATATATACAGTGAGCAACCATGCCTCATTCAGTAGTATCATGCAATCAACAATATTGCCGAGGACATGAAAGAATTTAACTGGGGTTTCAAACGCTTAATGTTTAGGGATTCTAAAATTTTTCTATCAGAATCATAAGGACTGGAAGCTAAAATATTGAAATCTGTAGAACGGAATAAAGTCTTTTGAATGGAAATGATTTCGAATAGCTGAAAATTCCGAAGAAGAGGATGGAAGTTGGGATCTGAAGGAAGCACCAAAATGTTTATAGATCCTCATGTGTAGTTAACCATAATTATAATTATAATCGAAGAAATAGAAGCAAATCTCCTACTTTCCAAAACAGATCTAGAACGAACTTTTAAAAATTTTAATGATGAAACAGACCGATAAATATAAACGTACCAATTTTTGAATAAAGAACATATGAATGAAATTCCCAGTGACATTAATTATAGCCATGGCATTTTACCACAATCATTTTTTAGCGTATAGTGAGGCAATGAAAGTACTTCCACCCATTCTGTTTATTTTAACTTTGATGAAAACCATATTCATAATTATATAAATACCGTTAATGTAAATGATAATCAGAATAATTATAGTAGTATTTCGTATACCTTAGCATCAATTAATATCTTGAGCTATTGCCGTAAAACAACCCTATGTCCTATTTTGCCTTAACTATAAATATGCGTTGAAAATAAAATCTTTTCCCTTGTAGAAACATTTACAGATTCTGTTGCCGTTTGTTCTTTATGTAAATATAGCTATTATAAATCTATGAAACAAGTAGGAAAAATATATATCACTAATTATAATATAGGTCTTAAATCTATTTCAAATGCTAAATTGCAAACCTAAGGAATGATTAAAATAAATCTTAATTTTCATAATGTAGATTATTCTTTAGGATTTTTACTTATTAGTCACAATATTGGTTACCATTGAAAAATACGTTTTGGTAGTAATGTCTTTAAGGATTTAAAGCTTAAATATATAGATAAAATTAATGTAAATGAAAATGAAATATTTGTCTTACCAGTTCTAATAAAAATAAAAATACACCGATGACCAAACCTGTGAAAAGCTCACAAGAGTTAGTATTGGTCTCTTCGCTTCACGATTTTGGTGTCTCAGGGCAATTTTAGTATAGAACTACCGGAGCTGAAATTAAAGAAAAACTCCAACACTCTGTTTAGTTTTAAGTTAGTTAAGATTGTACATAAACCTATTAAACCTATTAATCCTTCTAAATCTTTAACAGAAGGAGAACTTTTAACTGGAATAGCAGAAGAGACTAAAGAAGTTTCTTTACATCTCTTTTTATCTTTAAATCATTCTTTAGTATCAGAGTTACCTTCAACTCAAAGCAACACTTCTGTGCGAAGTAAAATATCTTTTAATATTACTTCTGAATGTGGAGGTATTTTAAGCATTTATTCTGATAATATTAACGTATCTGAAAATGATTATTTATGCTATAACGTTTTAATTTCAAATGATTTAGTTTAAGAGCCTTATTCTTTTTATATTTTGCCAGTAACTGTTCGTTCTGTATCAGGAACTGTTCTTTCTGATAATCTTGCTTATATAACTAAAACGCATAGTGATTATCTTAGTTCTAAAACCATTTTTTTTGGTAATACATATAGCTATTGTTCGAAGGGAACAATTTTATAAGAATGTTTGAACCTCAGTTCTATTGATCAACGCATCGTTAAGAAGACTTTTATAACTAATGCTTCACCTGTTTTATTTAGTTCAACAAATCCTTTATATAGCATTAACTCTGTCATTAAGTTTGAAAGTCTTTCTGATGCAGAACTTAAACATCTATAAATTCTTTCAGTTCTCAGATTCCTGATATAGGAGTTAACTCGATATTTATCACTTTATATACTCTTTACCTCCTCAAAAGGAACTTGTTTTGAATCATTTTCAGGATCTTGAGTTCACTCTACAAAAAGCAAATTGACATTCAAGTAGAATTTAAAAAAAACAAACAAACCGGCATTCAAGTCAAATCAAAAAAAGAAAAGTGATATTAAAATTGAATAAAGAGAGCAAACCGATATTAAAATCAAATTATATAAGCATTCCGATATTAATATCGATTTAAAGCAAACCTGTATTGAGTTAAGTTTAAAAAATCAAATCGATAATGAACAAACCAGTAACTATAGTATTAGACATTCGAAGCCGAATAAGAAAGCAACTTTTTCTCCTACAAACGATAATATAAGGTTTTATTCTGACAAATCCCCTTCATAGTTTTTTAATGAAAAATTTAATAATCAAAATCGTTTTCATTTCCGTAATAATTATAATCATAGACGTAATCATTTTTCTTTTGTTACAGAAAATCGTTATGTACCGAATCCTTAATCTGTTAAACCGTTATTCTGTTGAAAATGATATGTCAGGTAACTTAAAAAATTTTAACTCAAAGTTCAAGTTTAAATAGTAATATTGCAGAAAGTCTTTCTACCTTTACTTCCCAAGGTTTATCGTTTTCTTATGAACAATCCCCTGTATGTGAGTCACACAAAAATGTAGAACAAATACATTCAACTCCTGTAAGTATATCGCGTAACTTGATATCATATTATGAATCACCCATTGTCGAAAACTGTATACCAGTCAAATTTAATGACCAGTCTGTTTCAGATTCTCCTTTGTCTTTAACATATAATGATGACACCGCTGAATATTACACGTATTATCCTCACGCTTTATTCAATGGACCAAGGCAAAGAGGTCAGATGAGATTAAGGAGTCATGGACGAAGAGCAGAATAAGTAAACAGATTTGTGTTACATTCATGCCACTATTGTCTCAACGCTGACTCTTGCACACTTTATATAGTAGGATGTTTAATTTTGATTTCTTTTCAGACTAGAATCAGGCATAATCTTTCCGTGTTAATCATATTCTCAGTAGAATGTATTTATGAACATTTAATATATTACTTCATGTGTTTTATGTATCCAATATGACGTGCAAATTCTCTGTAAAATGTATTTAATATATTATTTCATATATTTATGTTAAATGACGATCCATATTTTCAATGAGAAATATTCATGTTCCTTAAGTATAGTTCTTTTCTTGTATTCAATTATCAATATATTATACCTCCTTTTTGTAACTAGCTGTCATATTTTTTTTGTAAGGGGTGAACTTCTTTACCATGTCACCATGTAAGCGTAACACTTTATATTAAATACATCAAATAAATTAATATATTGATAAATTTTTGTACTGTAAATTAAAATACTGAGTAAGATTCTGAAATCCTTCACGACATAAGTTACGATATGGATCCAGTAGTAGTTGAACTCTTGTATGTAAAAGACGTGGGTGTAATAAACTCAAGTTTTATTATATAATATATTAATTCTATTTTTCCACACATATACACTTGTAAATATGAACCATGACTAATCTTAATCTTCAAATATCTAGGATTATATTATTTATTATATAATAACAAACCTATTTACCTGTAACTCAAATAAGACCCATTTATTTTTTATCTTAAAATATATTGAGCATGTCATTGTGAATTATCTATGACAAAATTTGCATGTCTATGTCTATTTGATGATTGTAATTAGTTTTAATTTATTCTTTGCAGGGTCGTTTTTATTTTATTTTGTTTTTCTTCTCTTTATAATAAATATTATATTGTTACAAGATAGGGAGTTGTCAGAATCTTCAGATAATTCTATATTTCATTAAGTTTGTACACATAAAATGGCATATTTTTGTGTATGGCACAGATCTTTATAATTTATTACTTGTCATTGAAACCAATCTTTAATCGATGTAGCTTCATAACCTTACTCTAGAAACATAAATTATTTTATACATCCACGTATAACCGTGTATGAGTCATATTCTTTTGTACTTCATCTAGACAGATCTTTCATAATATAAGAAAATTTTATTTAAATTTAAGAAGGGAACCTTGGGAATGAATAAATATTATTACTGTAAAGTAAAAATAAATCCTTCCCTTATCCACTGTGTGAAAAAAAAAAAAAATTTAAAAAAGAGAAAAAAATAAAAAAATAAACATATATATATATATATATATATATATATATATATATATATATATATATATATATATATATATATATATATATATATATATATATATATATATATATATATATATATATATAACTTATTTTTTTTCCTTAAGGAAAAACGCCTTTCTCCTACCTTACTTTCCGAATCTTTATTTGGGGTTGGTTTTAATGAATCATTTCTTTTAGAGCTTTTTTGTGATAAAAAAAACAAAAATTCAATTCAGTTTGGCAAAGGTCCAACCTATCCATATTCATATTCAATCTTATTTCTCATAAACCAATTTCCTATTTCTTTTTAGAATTTTATGTAGAACTTCTGTATTGAATCAATGTTTATGTTTTGAATTTTTTAGTCATCAATATCCAATGTCATTTTGTTTTACTCTTACCTACTGTCGTGCACCTATTTATCATGTCCTTCATTGAACTTCTATCTTGAACTTCCTCATCTATCTACTCTTATTTCCACTGCCTCAGTTGGAGTTTTTTTCTGACATCAAATAAACTACCCTAACAGCAAGTAGTAGATATAGATGTGATCTTGACGCAAGCAACCACGTTTCTTCCGCTAAAAATACACTCCTCACTATATTCCATATAACCTTCTATGAAGCTAGGAATTTAAATTTTTTTTCTTGATTTTTCTTGAAAAGGTCCTATTGGTACTTTGAATATAAAGCAGAAAATATTTTAGGATTCTCAATCATCTTTAATACTTTTATACACTCTTAAGTTTCTAATTTGCCTATACTTTTATAACAAAATGTAAAAGATTCAAAAATATACAGGGAAAAAAAACATAAAGCCTTTTCTGAATTAGTATTTTCAAAGTTTATCTTTTAGAAAGTTACATCAAACTTATAAAATTCCCTTTCTATTAGTGTGGAGCTTAATTTCGTGAAATCCCTGAACTTTTTATATTTTCACTCTTAAATCAGATAAAATATCTGATGGAAACTAAGTTAAATACAATAAATTATTAAATTGGATTATTTAAACCAAAATATTTATATGTCCATCATAGTTTACTTTAAAAAGTACGAGCAAAACAGGTTAAACTTATGTGAATATATTTAATATTATAATAAAATTTTTAAAACCACTATAACTTGTGGAGTAAAAATATATTTAACTTTGAGTTTTTTTTTTTTTTTACCAGGATTCAAACCTTGACCTCTCGGATGGTAAGCAAGAGTGTTACCTCTGCGCCAAGATAGTACTAAAAGGCTGGGAAGCCTCATAAACAACTCTTCATACAGACTTCGACAAGCGGACTCTCCTCGACTGCACTCTGCACAGTTTTTTATGAGCTTTCCCAGCGCGATTTTCTTGTTTTTCCTTTTCTGTCTTGGCGCAGAGGTGGTACTCTTGCTTACTATCCAAGAGGTAAGGGTTTGAATCCTGGTATAGCAGACCTTAAAATTTGTATATAATCGTACACACACACACACACACACACACATATATATATATATATATATATATATATATATATATATATATATATATATATATATATATATATATATATATATATATATATATATATATATATATATATATATATTTTAAAAGTTTTCTTCCCTAGTTTAAAACTTTTATTGATTAAGCTCATAAAATATGACAAGAAAGGTTGAAAAAACTTTAATTATAGTTAGAATGGTTTATTTACATGGTAGCGTGGTTAAACATAACCGAGTTATCGAATTGGATTCTCCAGTCTCTTTGAATAAATATAAAAGATAAACTTCGCTTCCCTATCCTCTTATGAATAAATGGGTATGCTAAAGAGAATATCTTAGTTCTTCTGATCTTCTGTTTTCATCCCTTCGCCTTATAGCTAAAGAGAATATTTTAGTTCTTCTGATCTTCAGTTTTCATCCCTTCGCCTTATAGCTAAAGAGAATATCTTAGTTCTTCTGATCTTCTGTTTTCATCCCTTCGCCTTATAGCTAAAGAGAATATTTTAGTTCTTCTATTATTCTCGTTGATTGATTAGATGATTGAGTTCTTGATTTCTATCTTGATTCCTCTCATAAAGTTAATTGATCCTCATATAAATTCTTCATCTATTTATCTTCGTAGAAGTTAAACTTACTACGAGATTTTTAACAACAAAAATAATAACTTAAATATCAATTTCCTAATATAAAAACTATAAGTTAACGAAATAAATATAAATTTTGAAGTGAGGAGTCACTTTTGGTACATTTTTAAAGGAATAACAGAAAAGTACAGTTTTTAATAAAAACTGAACTTTACATATCTCCCCTCAAAAATGTAGCCAAAAAAAATTTTTCTTGAGAGTATATCCTTAAACTTTTGGTTTGATAATTATTTCCTGTGAGACGATCTTTTCTCATTTCGTTTTTTATTCTTATTCTTATTTATTATTTTATATAAAAATCTATCTTTGATCCCAATATTTCTGAAAGTTAGTTTCCACCATTTCATTTTCCTGGCAGCTAATTCTAGTTTTTCCATATCTGTATTTTCTTTCAATTCATATTTCATATGATGGTTGTTTTCGAAAATCATATTGAATTTGTAGATGGTTTTTTGGAAAATCTTTAATAGTATGTAAGTGATCTCCTCCATTTGAGCACTAGATTTGTTATTAGAGTACATATTTATGAAAAAATAAATGGGATTTTTCTTCTTCCTTGATTATCAATGATTTCAATTTATCGAATTTCTTCTCTTTGATAGGAATGTTCTCATTGTCGATAACCATTTCCAGATTCACTGGCCATGATATTGCATTTCTTTCGAATAGTTTTATGAATTTCATAAAGAATATTTCTGGGTATAATGGCTTATTCATTATTAAATATAATTATTTAGACCTGGAAAGAAAAAAAAGAAAATGTATATAGGCAATCATATATAAACAATATGACAAACGTTCATTACTAATCCTGTTTGAATGTATTGTCAGTACATCAAACCAAATTCAGAGAAAAAAGGAACAAAAAAAAATGATAGATTCTTTAAATCGAAGAAACTATCCCGACTTCTGAGTATGAGAGGTTCAGCTGAAACACAATCATAGTCACATTAATACTGAGTATTAAAGACAGTTTCATATGACGTACCCCCGAAGGTGACATAGTCATTGAACCTAAGTTCACACGAAAATTTGGCTGTGAAGTCCACCGCATAAAGTAGAGTTTCAAGCTACTTTATGAATAAAGGATCCTTATAATTCCGCAACACGTCATGACGCATTTCTCTCAACGTTAACTTTTCTCTTTCCCAAATAATAATAATGATAATGAAAGCAATGTACATCTCTCTATTAACTTTCAGGTCGATGGAGGAATTTTGATCAATCAACATTTCTTGTCTAAAGGTTTTCTATTAAATTTTGAACCATTATTTAAGTTAGTCTTAATTTCTATTTGGAATGACATCTTGTATAATAGAATTTGTTGTAATCTCAATTTGAAGTTGTCACATCTTGAAGTTGTTTCAATCTCAATTTGAAGTTGCCACGTCCCACCGTCTGCTAACCAATTTAAAGTTTTTGAATTTAAATTATATATGATGGTAAAGAAACATAATTCTCTAAAGAGGTTTTTAATAAAAGAAAATGGTAGCTTAATCCGAGTTTCTCTTTGAAGGATGTTTCGAGGATTCGACAACTTCATTTTTGTTCTTCTGAGATTGATGTAGGTCTTTGAGATTATAAAGTTTGATTGAAGGAGAATAATATCGTCTCATAAATGATTGAATAAATATAAAAGATAAACTTCGCTTCCCTATCCTCTTATGAATAAATGGGTATGAAGCTTCTGATCTTCTGTTTTCATCCCTTCGCCTTATAGCTAAAGAGAATATTTTAGTTCTTCTATTATTCTCGTTGATTGATTAGATGATTGAGTCATTGATTTCTATCTTGATTCCTCTCATAAAGTTAATTGATCCTCATATAAATTCTTCATCTATTTATCTTCGTAGAAGTTAAACTTACTACGAGATTTTTAACAACAAAAATAATAACTTAAATATCAATTTCCTAATATAAAAACTATAGTTAACGAAATAAATATAAATTTTGAAGTGAGGAGTCACTTTTGGTACATTTTTAAAGGAATAACAGAAAAGTACAGTTTTTAATAAAAACTGAACTTTACAATATATATATATATATATATATATATATATATATATATATATATATATATATATATATATATATATATATATATATATATATATATATATATATATATATATATATATATATATAATATATATATATATATATATATATATATATATATATATATATATACTATATATATATATATATATATATATATATATATATATATATATATATATATATATATATATATATATATATATATATATATATATATATATATATATATATATATATATATATATATATATATATATATATATATATATATATATATATATATATATATATATATATATATATATATATATATATATATATATATATATATATATATATATATATATATATATATATATATATATATATATATTATTTTTAAAAATATTCAAACGCACTCTGGAGTAAAAATTTTGGTAATAACCTGGACTTATTTTTCATGAGAAGCATCTTTTTTAATACCAAATAATTTAAGGCAGAACTGCTAAAAAAAACAAGCACTCATGGTAAAAATATCTGAAAATTACTTCAAGCAAACAAAAATAAATAATTTTTCATTAGAAGTTTAAAACAATTATGCCCCAATATGAATTTTGGCTCGAGATCTTTTCGAGCAAAGCGAATTTGCCACTTTTATTTAACATTTTTAAGCTGTACTATATCTAACTAATTGTCAAATAACCATATTATTATATAAATTTCGATTTATTCGAAATTACTCTGTGAAACACTTAAAAAATAAATATATTTATTTAAATGACATAAATTGAATGCTACTTCCAATAAATATGCAGATTTTTACAGAAATTATGAGTAGTGACATCTTGCGGTTGTAATTAGAACTACATTTTAGAAATATGACTTCCGCACGCGCTGAATTTCAGAAACAATTTATTTTCCAATAGAGAAGGATTAATTGCGGTAACTTTTTAATAAGGTAAACCTTAGTATTACTTTTTGTTCTTTTTAAAATTTCTTACAAACTCTCTCTCTCTCTCTCTCTCTCTCTCTCTCTCTCTCTCTCTCTCTCTCTCTCT
>SEYY01018480.1:17500-20000 GCA_009176605.1 Armadillidium nasatum | reverse complement strand
TTATTACTGTTACTTTTACCATTATTATTATTATCATAATTATTATTATTATTATACTATCAGCATAATTATTATTTTGTATTACGATTATTATTATTATCATTGTTATATTTTTTTTTATTATTATTATTATTATTATTATTATTATTATTATTATTATTATTATTATTATTATTATTATTATTATTATTATTATTATTAATATTGTTACTTTTATTATTATTATTATATTTTTTAATTTTTATTATTATTATAATAATAATAATTATTGCTGTTACTTTTACCATTATTATTTTTAAAATTATTATTATTATACTTTTATCATAATTATTATTATTATTATTATTATTATTATATTACGATTATTATTATTATCTTTCTTAACATTTTTCTTCTTCTTCTTCTTCTTCCCTCTATTATTATTATTATTATTATTATTATTATTATTATTATTATTATTATTATTATTATTATTATTATTATTATTATTATTATTATTATCATTATTATTATTATTATTGTTAGTAGTAGTAGTAGTAGTAGTAGTAGTAGTAGTATTATTATTATTATTATTATTATTTTTTAATTTTTATCATTATTATAATTAAAAATTATATTATTTTTATTTTTATTATTATTATTTTTACTAAAATTATTATTATTACAATTTTTATTGTTGTTGTTCTTTATATGATTTAATTTAGAAAGAGAAGAAGATGAATTTGGAATATGTTAGAAAGAGAGAGAGAGAGAGAGATAAAGAGAGGGAGAGATAGAGAAAGAGAAAGAGAAAGACGGAGACAGACAGACAGACAGACAGGCAGACAGACAGACAGAAAGACAGACACACAAACAGACAGACAGACAGTCTAAGAGAGAAGTTTAAAATTTCTTTTACCTAAGTAAAACTAACATAAAATAATATTTTGACCTTTTACTTTTTCCACAATTATTAAATGATTTTGTTTTTAAAGTATTTATTTTATTTTATTTTATTTTAACATTTTTCAATATAAATTTTTTCATTGTAATTTATTGTTTGAAGTTTATATTTTTAATGGCAATTAATTAATTCTTAAAAGTTTAATTTGCCTCTAAGGGGAGCACTTGGAATAGCAAAAAACATCATCGAATTCATAATAACTGAGGCAAAAGGTCACAGGAATATAAAGATGAACACTCGGAATAGCAAAAATGACATCATATTCATAATAACAGAAGTAATAGCCATTTGTGACACTAACAGAGAGCATCAGTGTAGTTAAATCTGCATACATAAAGCAACTTACGTAGGAACTAATCACTAAAGTATTCAACTTAGATATCGAAAGAAAGCATTCATTAAGTGAGATCACCTACGTGTCTCACGTATCCTAACAGAAAAATTATTCGAAATTAGAGAATTGCTCCAAGCAGCCGACAAAGTGGCAAACCAACCGATTCCAAATTAAACACCCGAAAAAAACTTAATTAAGAAGGTATCTGAAGTAAATTACCTATTAATCGGCTTATGTTCATAGCTATTTACAAAGGTTCCTGGTTGTAATAGCCTCAGTGACAAAAACATTGATCTTTTCACATCTGAAAATGTGGACTGATCTGATAATTCTCATTTCTTACCGTAGTCTAAAATAATGTGAGACAAAGTGTGCTGCTAGATCTAACAAAGACTACCATGAGAACTATATTCAAACAGTGGTATTGCCCAGATAAGATGGGAGAGTTTTGGCATTTTTAAGATGTTTAAAAGGTTCGTAAAATGGGGTTGTTTCGTTGACAATGCAAACTTGATTTATAATAACTACATTGTTATTTTGCTTCATCTTTACTCCAAAACGACATATGTCCATTACAATCAATATGAAAGCATACTCAAGTCTTAAGTCTCAAGAAAAAAACTGCAGATTCTCACATTTAAATCTGTTTGTTAGCTATCTTTGAAAATAAAGATCAAAATCACTTCAAACTCCATACCTTCATGGATGCAGCAGATAGTGTTTTTAAACTTTCCTAGGAAAAGTAATTAATCTCGAAAATTTGGTAAGGGAAACCACACAACCTCCCCACCACCCACTTTTGCCTTTCTGCAAGTTAGGTTGTATGTAGAATGGTTGGGACGATTTGCTATCAGATGTCAATAATCTATAGTGCCTTCATGTAGTAAAAAAATTTTACCATAAATAGCAGTTTATCTAAAGTGTTTAATCGATTTTAAAAAGCTCCAAAAATTATTTTGTTCTAATTTTTTTATAATATTTGTACAACTAATTTTTCTTTATTGTAAAATCATATTTTTAGCACAACAATTTTTTCTGTGAATCAGGGTATCATTTTGTGACAGTAAATCAAAACAATCTGATTTCTTGTAATTTAAGAAGTGAACGAGTCATGACGTGTTATTTCAGAGCACAGAAAGCCAGGTTATCTCCAGTTTGGAATTTTCGTTCCGAGAAAAGCATCAGATTCTGCCATCTAATTACCTCACAGATCGGGCCCAGCA
>SEYY01018480.1:10000-15000 GCA_009176605.1 Armadillidium nasatum | reverse complement strand
TATATATATATATATATATATATATATATATATATATATATATATATATATATATATATATATATATATATATATATATATATATATATATATATATATATATATATATATATATATATATATATATATATATATATATATATATATATATATATATATATATATATATATATTATATATATATATATATATATATAATATATATATATATATATATATATATATATATATATATATATATATATATATATAATATATAATATAAGTAAAAAAAAAAAAAAAAGTTAGAAGTAAACAAAATTTAAAGTCTAATTTGCTTTGCAATTCGTAAGATTAAAGGATATATATATATATATATATATATATATATATATATATATATATATATATATATATATATATATATATATATATATATATATAATATATATATATATATATATATATATATATATATATATATATATATATATATATATATATATATATATATATATATATATAATATATATTTTTTTTTTTTTTTTTTTGCAAAGCAAATTAGACTTTAAATTTGGTTTACTTCTAACTTTTTTTTCCTTTTTTGCTGCTGCCTTTGAGATGAACGCAATAGACTCTCAACTTCTCATCTCCTTTGAGATTACCGATTATTTAATTATCTCTTTATCTTGTTTTACGTACGAAAACCTTTCGATGGAATTCCTTCCTCTTTCTATACAATAGCTGCAAACTTCTTAGATTTGCATCAACGTCTTTTATTGTTTGATTGATTAGACTTTATGATAAAGGAACCTCATTAATAATGCAAAGAATAAATTAGATTGATATTTCGGACGTGAAGCAATGCATAATACTATCCTTTCTTATCCTCAAAGTTCACTAATCCCTCTTTTAAAGAGATTTTACTAGAACCAAACCTTTGATATTACAGGAACCTAGAAATAATTTTTATAATTTCAAACACTTTATTTACACCTGCTTCCCCTAACTTGTGATTCTGAGATTATTCATATATTTTCCAATGCTAAATTTTCTCTTTTCCTTCCTGGCTATTCTTGCTATTCCATAAAATATATGACAAACCTCAACGTTCGAAATTTTTTTCTTTATTGTCCTAATATAAGTTCTTTTCTAGTTTCACAATCATTTAGTTTTTATTAATTTGAAAAGAAACAATCTTTTGAAAAGAATATCAACTATCAGAAAAGTTCTACTGAAAAAAAATTTAAATATTTTTCGTGCATTGAAATCTGGCCATAATTTTTGTATCTATATTCTCAAAAAAAAAAAAAAAAAAAAAAAAAAAAAAAAAAAAAAAAAAAAAAAAAAAAAGCAGATTTTACATATTCCAGCTCAGCTCTATCTTCTCCAAGGTTATAATATACTCAAAGTCTCCGAATCTTTCTCTTTTCAATTTCTTAATATATTTTATACTTTCCTGCAAAAAAAAAAAAAAAAAAAAAAAAAAAAAAAAAAAAAAAAAAGCAATTGCTACTTTAATTGTCTATGCAAGATTTAAAAGGTATGTGGGTGTCATAGATACTGATAAAAATATTGCAAACCAAAGAAATTATTAAAAGCGAATTTAGAAAAAAAGAACCCCTCTGTATTTAGTGTTCAAATTCACATTGAAGTCACATAAATCTGATAAAATTTATAAAAATTTACAGTCAATTAAAATAAGAGACTTCCATTGTAATTAAATTTTCTTGAAAAATTTGATAACAAATGTTCTACAAATGATGTGACTATTAAAATAAAAAAAGCTGTTTTACTGATATATTATATAGATATATATAGATATATATATATAGTACATATATATATACTATAATATATATATATATATATATATATATACTATATATATATATATATATATATATATATATATATATATATATATATATATATATATATATATATATATATATATATATATATATATATTATATATATATATATATATATATATATATATATATATATATATATATATATATATATATATATATATATAATATATATATATATATATATATATATATATATATATATATATATATATATATATATATATATATATATATATATATATATATATATATATATATATATATATATATATATATATATATATATATATATATATATATATATATATATATATATATATATATATATATATCTTAATTTTAATAATGAATTACAGGAAATTATTTTAATTTTGTGAAGTTATAAAACTCAGCATCATTATAGTTCCTCATCATTCTAATAGCCTGATATAATGCGCGTTCTCTTTCATTTAATAGCTCCATTCCTTAACTATATCCTTTATATATTGTCTCTTGCCTTGTTGTCTTAAATGATTCCTCTTACGTACTCGAAAATGGCCTCAAAATTGTTCTTTCCTTGTAAGCATATTTTTAGTCATTTAATAAGTGGAAATATTCTATATTAGTGCTTACTTCCTACATTTTTCATTCAAAATTAAGCTTAATTAATAATAATAATAAGAATAATGATAATAATAATAATAATAATAATAATAATAATAATAATAATAATAATAATAATAATAATAATAATAATAATAATAATAATATATATATATATATATATATATATATATATATATATATATATATATATATATATATATATATATATATATATATATATATATATATATATATATATATATATATATATATATATATATATATATATATAATAATAATAATAATAATAATAATAATAATAATAATAATAATAATAATAATAATAATAATAATAATAATAATAATAATAATGTAATTCTTCTTCTTGGGGTTTTGAATAAATTATTTTTAAGTTGAGTTAGTTGTAATAGCTTTGCTTCGGCACATCCGTATTAATACTCGAATTAAAATAATGGTTTTCCTTGGTTTTGATTTTATTCGGACACTGCAAAAATTGTCCCAACGAATTGTTGGGACAAATGGCAAAAACGTCACAACAAATTTTTCAGTTATTTTCTTATCAGAAAATAAATCGGTGAAGCGACTTTCTTATACTTAACATGTCTTTTCTTTATTGAAAATTTACTGTGACATTTTTGCCACTTGTCCCAACGATTCGTTAGGACAATTTTTTGCAGTGGAGAGAAAAGAACCCTTCAAAATTGGATATATTTGGAAAACTGTGAGACAAATTATGACAGTCTGTATTGTAAAGCAATGTAGACACACAAACAAGAAAAAATAAATAAATTTTTTTAAAAAAAATAAATAAAAAGAAAATAAAAAAATAACAATCTTCTCCTTTAGCTGAAAAAGTTATTTTTATATCGATTGGTTATTGTAAAGAACATTTTTTCCTCATTATAGTTATTGAGTTGATAATATAATATGGATTTAATTTTTAATTTAAAATTTAAATTTTAAATTTTAAATTTAAATTTAGCTTTTATTTTTTTTTTTTTTTTTTATTATATATATATATATATATATATATATATATATATTATATATATATATATATATATATATATATATATATATATATATATATATATATATATATATATATATATATATATATATATATATAATATTTAGTAATATACGTAAAGAGAGAAAGTACGAAGTTTCACAAAATTGGCTTAAAATATTAAATTTTAAAACATTTCTTTATTTTTTCCCATCTTTCAATTTCTTGTATCTTCTTCTATTTTCCTATTCTCTCTTTATTTTCCCTTTCTTTCATTACGTCTTTTCCTCCAATTTTTCCCTCCCCTTTTAAATCCGGTGTTACACAGATGAATACAAAGTAACTATTGGTTTGAGTGACATCGCGTTCTTTGTTTATCTTCGGCTGGGGAACCAGATGGCCAGTAATAAGTTTTCCTTCTAGGTTGGTATTCAAACACTTGAAAAAGACAAAAAGTTTACCTCTGTTCAGAAGGGAGGCTCTCGTTTCGTCAACAAAATTGATCACTTCAAAGAAAAAATTATTTTTGAAGCGGTTTGTAGACAAACAACTTAAAAGAACTTGAAACGCTAATCGATTTTCCGGAGTTGATATGTTCTTTTTCTTTGCAAAGTTAATTTCCTTGAAAAAAAAATATGGACTTCGTTTTTAAAAATTAATTCAAATAAGTTTACATTTCAAGGCTAAAAAAAATATATATATATATTAAAAATGTTCTGTAAAATTCAAAGGAACATTTTTAATATTTTATATTCACTACACATGATAATTACGTGTTCTTCTATCAAGTAAGAAATTTTTCAGAAAAAATGCTAACGTAAACAAAAATTAAAATGGCGAACATTAAAGAACTTTGCATAAATAAATTAACAAAAGAACCAAAACCATTTTTCTATACTTTTGTGTACTTTTCTGTCACGTTAACTTCTAATTGTCTACTTGACTATATATATATATATAATATATATATATAATATATATATATATATATATATATATATATATATATATATATATATATATATATATATATATATATATATATATATATATATATATATATATATATATATATATATATATATATATATATATATATATATATATATATATATATATATATATATATATATATATATATATATATATATATATATATATATATATATATATATATATATATATACATATATAAGACCCCATGATTTGAACCTATTGACAACAAAGTCCCCGTTAGACAATTGAATAGAAAGAGGGCTCCATCACAGAGATAAGCCACCTCTCCATTAATTAAAAAACAAGAAAAGAAGGTATGGTAGAAGAGTTTTCAAGTTCTGCTTGGAATCACTGTGGGAACTCGCTACTTTTTACAATCAATAGAAGGATCCTTGTGACCTCTACTGGAGTCTTATGGCATTCTGATGGGGTGCTTATCTGTTACAGGAGCAACCAACGAAAATTCAGCAACGCCAACATGGGCACAACAATTGTTGTGACGAAATTAACAAAAGAAGGATGAAAATATTTCG
>SEYY01018479.1:15000-20083 GCA_009176605.1 Armadillidium nasatum | reverse complement strand
AAAGTTTTTACAAGCTAGTTATATCGAATTTTGGTATCATTTCAAAAGTATATGCAAAACTTATTGTGCTGTATAACCTCAATATTGATAATGCTGTATATATGTTAACTAGATTTGAAAACCGGGTATTCTTACTCTAAATAGATTAGGGAAATTTGGGTATTCTTATGTTTGATGATGTTAAAAATCTTAGTATGAGTGTTTGTATTGTCCAAGTAAAAGCATACTCAATAAATGAAATGATATATGAGGGAGGCGTTACGGCGAGTTGTGGTGAGGACTCAATCTTTATCTTGAGAAATCTGCTAAATATTCAGGGAAAACAAAATAAAGGGTATTTAGCTAACGAAGAAATATGAAGTTTAACATCTTTCGGGGCTAAGTATGTCGGCTCTTGATATGGATAAAGTGTAATGGGATCTAATATATAAGTACATATGCTTGAAAATTAATAATAAAATGAAGGAAAAGTTATGCCGTGTGTTGGTACGACTTCGGATGATTTGTTAATGTCTTGAAAAAGGTCTGAAGGTCCGATGGTATTTATCTGGAAAATTAAAAGCTTCATGAGTAAATGGAATATGTATGTAAATGATCATATGAAGTATGGTGATAAACGGTACAAGAAATGGGTTTATTATGTTCCCATTGATTAATGTCAAGAAAAAGGCAAAATGTCCATGGGCCTATAACACAACTGTTACAAGTCTTACAATTGTAGAACTTGTAGATTTGAAACTTCTACCTACAAGTGCAGTAACACAAACCGAAGTGCAACACTTGTAGCTACAAGACAAAAGTCCACAAGTTGATGACGTCATATTACAAGTCAGCTGGGAAACTTGTTTATGTTAGGTCAGCGTGTCTGTGATTCAAGATTCTAAATTTTATTTTATAGGTAATAATGTGAATTAGTTCCACTGTAGTAGTAAGTTTATGAGTTCCACAGACTAAATGAGGGTTATACTTTAGTGTACGGGCCCGAATTTTTTTTCTACTCAGCCTAATTACGAAAATGAAATGGATATGAATTTTTTTTTTTTTTTTTACGGTTAATCGGCGAAAGAAATTTTTAATATATATATTATATATATATATATATATATATATATATATATATATAATATATATATATATATTATATATATATATATATATATTTAATTAAAAATATGTATTTTAATTTAAAAAAAAAAAAAAAATGAAAATTATTTTCCTTCAATGTGACGTCACGAGATCTTTTTATACGGCAGAAAGACGTAGTCCTATAAAAGTTGTCAGTGCTTACAAACATCCACATTTCCCAAAATTAAATATTTTATTCACGTTAAAGTCCAAAAAATTACAATATGCAGAAATAAAATATCACACCCAAAAATATAATAAATATTTATAATCCACGAACTTATAAACTCGTCTACCCACGGTCTTCGACTTGTTAAAATATTCTAACAATTGTAGATTTTCGTCGTCTATTCTGTAACACAACTTACAAACAATGGAGTTTGTGTTACGGAAGTAGTCTACAAGTGTTGAGATTACTCGTGTTCCAACAATTTACAAGTTATAATCTTGTGTTACGAAAAATATAGAGGTGTAGAAAATTTTCTTACAATTGTAAGACATGTAACCGTTGTGTTATAGGCCCCAGGTCAAATTACCTGGAAAGCTAAATTTATTAGGATGGGCTTATATTTCCATCGATCAATGTCGAAAAAGGTGAACAGGTTAGCAGAACTTTACCTGGCGTATGTAGAAAATAAACCTGTGTCATCATTGTGATATGTTTACTGATGATTCCCTCTGGTGGTTGGGTGAATATGAAAAAGGGGCGGGGCTTATCCTTGTTTTATGCTAATGCCCTATGCCCTTTTCGCGTTTCACCTTCTCAGGGGGTTCCCTAGCGTACCCCCGCCTCACACTGGAGTGTCTATGCTCCAACTACCTCTCCACCCCAATTATTCACATGTCCCCACATTTTACATGCACTTACTCTTACATTACCTAAAACAAAGCAAAATAAAATGGCAAAACCAACAGCTGCCTCGGAGATGCTTAGAGGGGCGGCATCCAAAGAATGCCCCTCAAACCTCCACCCCTCACCCCATCATCACTTGGGAGTTGGCGGCCTCCGATGATGGGGATGGTGCCGCCATGACCCGGCGTCCGGCTTGCCCCGATGCACGGTCTTCTTTTTTTATTAATTTCTGCAACATTCGCGGTCTTTTTTCTAATTTCCCCTTTGTCGAACACCATCTCTCTTCTTCTAAACCTCATCTCTTATTTCTAACCGAAACTCAGGTGCTTGAGTGTGCTGACAGCAAACCTTATTCTGTTACCTCCTACTGTCTCTATCCTCAATTTTCAGCCAAAGGCGGTTGTTGCGCATATGTGCGCAACGATGTTATTTGCTCTCGTGTCTCTGATTTGGAGTCTCATGAATTTTCTACCTTATGGCTTAAGCTCTCTTGCAATTCTACTACTAAATTTATTTGTTCTGTCTATTTGTCTCCTAATTCTACTGACTATAAAAAATTCTTCGACTATTTAAACTCCAAAATAGAGCACATTCTATCTTCTTCTCCTTTCTCTGAAATCATCATTTTAGGTGATTTCAATGTTCACCACCGCCAATGGCTTTCCTCTAGTTCTCATTCTCCAGCCGGTGAACTTGCCTTCAACTTTTCTATCCAGAACAACCTTGAGCAGTTGGTGCAACTCCCTACCCGTATCCCTGACCGTCTTGGTGATGAACCCAACATACTTGATCTTTTCTTAACCTCTAATCCTTCTCCTTATACTGTTAAACTCTTTCCTCCTCTGGGTTCATCCGATCACCTTCTTATCTTCGTATCTTGTTCTGTCTCTTCAAGTCTTCCGCAAGAACGGCCCCCGCCTTCGGCGAGGACACGTCTGTGGCACTTCGGTACTGCTAACTGGTCAGACTTGCGGTTGTACTTCTCTGATTTCCCATGGAATGATTATTGCTTTCATGGGAGGGGTCCCTCGGAGTGTGCCGAGCGTATAACCGAGGTGATTCTCTCTGGCATGGAAGCGTACATTCCATATTCTTTCCCTTCTACTAAACCTAACAAACCTTGGTTTAACTCTGCTTGTTCTCGCGCTATCCGCCGCAGGGATACTACCTTCAGAGATTACCATTGTCTTCAAACTCCTGAAACTCAGGCTACTTATATTTCATCCCGGAATCGTGCAAAATCTATTCTTCGAGATACCAAAAACTCTTTTCTCCGCCGCAAATGCAATATTCTTTCTGGTTCTTCTTCATCTCGCCCTTTCTGGCATTTCGCAAAAAATGTTAACTCTAACTTTGCTTCTTCCTCTTTCCCTCCTCTAGTATCTTCTGATGGCACAACTGCCATTTTACCTTCAACTAAAGCTGAACTCTTCGCTCAAACTTTTGCCTCTAACTCTACCTTGGACGATTCCGGAGCTATTCCTCCTCCTACAACCCCCTCCAACTCATTTATGCCTAACATTGTAATTTCTTCTAAAGATGTCATTTCTGCTCTCTCTGAGCTTAACACTAAGAAGGCGTATGGTCCTGATGGTATTCCTCCTGTGGTTCTCAAAACTTGTGCTTCCTGAGCTTGCACCCTGCCTTGGTAAACTATTTCGTCTTTGCCTTTCTACTTCGATCTTCCCTTCTTGTTGGAAACGTGCGCTCATTCAACCTGTACCGAAGAAGGGGGACCCTTCTCAACCCTCTAACTATCGTCCAATTTCTTTAACCTCCGTTCTTTCTAAAGTTTTCGAATCTATCCTTAACAGGAAGATTTGGAAACATCTCAATTTTTCCAATCTTATCTCTGATCGCCAGTATGGCTTTCGTAAAGGACGTTCTACTGGTGATCTTCTTTCCCTACTTTCTGACTCTTGGTCCTCCGCTCTTCGGGGTTTCGATGAATCTTTCGCTGTAGCGCTAGACATACCGAAAGCTTTCGATAGAGTCTGGCACAAAGCTTTGATTTCCAAACTTCCCTTTTTCGGAATCTATCCTTCTCTCTGTGACCTCCTATCTAATTTCCTTTCTGGTCGTTCTATAGCAGCTGTTGTAGACGGCCACCGTTCCTCCTATAAATCTATAAATAGTGGTGTTCCTCAAGGATCTGTCCTTTCTCCAACTCTTTTTCTAATTTTCATCAATGACCTTCTCTCTATTACTTCGTCTCCTATACACTCCTATGCCGATGACTCCACCCTTTATTATTCCTTTCATTTTGAAAGACGTCCCTCCCAACAGCAGTTATTAGATGCAAGAAGGATTGCCTTGGAGCAACTGACCTCTGATCTATACCTCATTTCAAATTGAGGCAGAGAAAACATGGTTGTTTTCAATGCCTCAAAAACTCAATTCCTCCATCTTTCTACTCGACACAATCTTCCACACAACTATGACATCTTCTTCGAAAACACTCAACTCAAACCTTCATATGTTCTCAATATTCTCGGTGTTTCTTTTTCTCGTGATCTTTCTTGGAAAGATCACATTATTTCTCTCTCTAAACAAGCTTCTAAGAGGTTGGGTGTTCTGTGGCGCCTTCGTAGTTTTTTACGCCACCCAGTTGCTTGCTCTGTATAGGGGTGTTGTTCGCCCTTGTATGGAGTACGCCTCGCATATCTGGGGTGGGTCCACACATACAGCTCATCTTGAAAAGGTGGAGTCTAGGGCTTTTCGTCTTATCAACTCTCCTGCTCTTACTAACTCTCTCTCCAATCTCTTTCTTCCGTCGAATTGTTGCGTCACTCTCTCTATACTATCGCTATTACAACGGACATTGCTCTTCTGAACTCTCACGTCGCATACCTCCTCCACTGAGAAGGGCTCGTGCGACACGTCTTTCTACACAGTCTCATCCTTTCTCTGTCCAACTCTCCGACCCCAGACTCAACCGCTATGCTCAATCTTACATGTACTCTACTGGTAAAGTCTGGAACACACTCCCTTTATCTGTTTTCCCAACTTCCTTTGCCTTGAATACTTCCAAACGCCGTGTATCTAGACATGTCGGCCTCCATTTAGCGACCAAGAATAGCTATTTTTCAAACTCCGGTGGATATT
>SEYY01018479.1:0-10000 GCA_009176605.1 Armadillidium nasatum | reverse complement strand
AAGGTTGAAGTAGAGAGACAAAGACGAAATAGTTTAGTTTACCGAGGCAGGGTGCAAGCTCGGAAGCACAAGTTTTGAGATCCACAGGAGGAATACCATCGGGACCGTACGCCTTCTTAGTACTAAGCTTAGAGAGAGAGGAATGACATCTTTAGAAGAAATTCTAATTTTAGGCATAATTGAGTTAGAGGGGGTTATACTTTATATAATATTTCTTCTGAGCATATTAACAATTAACAATTGAGAGCTTAAATAACATTTCCATTCAATCCTTGTAAGATCTTTTCTAGTTATGCCATTACAGCAAAACTTAGCCTAGGCATTTACACCTAAGTTCCAGTCAAACTCTCCCTTTATTGAAAAACTATTACAGTTATTCACCAGCTCATTTCTAAGCAGATTAGTAGCCCACTACCAAGCATGAAAAACAAGCTCATTGCCAAGCAAGTTAGTTCTCCCCGACGTCTAATTTCACTCTGTAATATTTCCTTTTCTTCTTCTGATAGTCATTTTTCTTCAAGAATGATGTAGAATGCGTTCTCTTCTTCCATTGTCTTCTGAAAAATATTTTGCAAACAAATTTTATTAAACTAAATACTTTCTCTTTAAAAAGAGCAAAGTAAATTATTTACCAAGCTTTTTATGTTAATAACAAATAGATTATAAATAAAATATCATGAAATGTATGTCTAATAATAGCTTCTATAGTTATTCATTTATTTCTTATATAAAAATACATCTTTCCTTTAAGTTTCGCCATTGTAATCGATTTGATTAAAACGATACTTTAAGATTAAGACATTTTAATATTCCTTTTAAAAAAACTGCATTCTTAGAATGTTCCAGAATTTTATCTATTTTCACACACTGAGTTACTTTGAACGAGGCTATTTTTCACTGCTTAATTAGTCCTAATTAATATATTAAACAAAATATGATATGTAATATAATTAAATATAATATAAAATATTAATATAAATATAAATAAATATATATAAACAAATAAAAAAGCTTATATAAAATAAATTAAGAACTTAAAGCCATTCGTAAATATTAAGTTTTGTGTTACTGAAAATATTCTCTCATCGCGTTAAAACAAATCAGCCGTTAACCCTTCTTCACAAATTTATTATAAGAAAATACAAACAGTGATAATAAAATTTTATATAAAAATAGAAACTCCTTATAGCGTATTTTATAATAATAAAAGATAAATATAAAAATAAGATATATAATATAAATAATAATAGAGTGAAAAGCTGCTTCTGTACGATTTGTAAAAGATCTTTCTGTCTTAATTTTTAGAGCACCCCTTTAGAATTTAAGCTAAATAAATATTATACAATTACAAAAGAACTATTATTATTCCTATTAATCTTTTCAATATAATAAAAATAATCCATAACTTTCCTAACAATTTATAGTTGTTTCTGTTAAATTATGAGATACTAAATTAAACGCAATATATTAAGTTTTTAACCCGACTTCTTAACTTATGTGGTTCTTAAAAAATAACTAGATATTATAATATAATGTTTAAGCTCTTAAACAAGGCATTATATATATACATTATATATATATATATATATATATATATATATATATATATATATATATATATATATATATATATATATATATATATATATATATATATATATATATATATATATATATATATATATATATATATATATATTAGTGATGGATCGGATGTCATTTTTTGTAATTTGCGGATGCGGATGTCGAATTTTGAAGAAGTGCAGATGCGGATGCGGATGTTGATTTTTCGAAAGTGCGGATACGGATGTTAATTTTCATGGGGATGCGGATGCTGATGCGGATGCGGATGTTAATTTTGATCAGGATGCGAATGCGTATGCCATCACTTAATTATATATATATATATATATATATATATATATATATATATATATATATATATATATATATATATATATATATATATATATATATATATATATATATATATATATATATCGCTATTACAATGGACACTGCTCTTCTGAACTCTCTCGTCGCATACCTCCTCCATTAAGAAGGGCTCGTGCGACTCGTCTTTCTACACAGTCTCATCCTTTCTCTGTCCAACTCTCTGACCCCAGACTTAACCTCTATGCTCAATCTTACATTTACTCTACTGGTAAAGTCTGGAACACACTTCCTTCATCTATTTTCCCAACTACCTATGACTTAAGCACCTTTAAACGCCGTGTATCAGGTCATGTCGGCCTGTAAATTTGACCATGTTTCCGACTTTCCTCCCAACTCTGGTGGAACAATGGTAGGCCTCTGGCCTTTGCCCACCAGAGGAGAAATAAAAATAAATATATATATATATATATATATATATATATATATATATATATATATATATATATATATATATATATATATATATATATATATATATATATATATATATATATATATATATATATATATATATATATATATATATATATATATATATATATATATATATATATATATATATATATATATATATATATATATATATATATATATATATATATATATATATATATATATATATATATATATATATTATATATATATATATATATATATATATATATATATATATATATATATATATATATATATATATATATATATATATATATATATATATATATATATATATATATATATATATATATATATATATATATATATATATATATATATATATATATATATATATATATATTTCATTATCACCTTTCCCACTTTCCTGGGGTGGTGCCCGCCACAATTCCCTTACAACCAACACCTTCCAACCCCTTTCACCACCGCCCTTAATCTCTGTCTCTACAAATCTTCTACTCCTTCTAAACTCAAATTCCTTTCATCAAAATCTTTCTCACTCCATCCATCCATCTCCACTTCGGCCTTCCCCTATCCCTACCTCTATCCACATGGAATCTAAGTACCTTTCCCACCATTCTGTCCTCATTCATTCTTCACATATGTCCAAACCAATTTAGCACATTCTCCTCCTCTCTATCAATTACACCCTTCTTCCATTTACACATCTCCCTTATTCTTTCATTTCTAATCCTATCAATCCTTCTCAATTTATAAATTGCTCTCAAATCTTTCATCTCAAAGACAATGAAAATTTTTCTCGACCGAATACTTATCATCTATGTTTCACACCCATACAATACAGAAGGTGAACACATGCATTCAAACATTCTTATCTTTATTTCTTTCGAAATTTTTCCTTTCTTCCATACTTTTCTTAGGCCCCCCCAATACTTTCATTCCTTCTACCACTCTGTTCTTTATTTCTTTTTCCGTCCCACCCTTACCTTCCACCCAACATTACTAGATATTTGAATTCATTTACCTCCTCAAGTTTCCATTCTCACACTTCTACAAACCAATTACTCCCTCCACATTTCCTCATCCCCACCTCCAATCCTCATAACTTTTTTCTTCGCTGGATTGAATTTCAATCTCGTGTTTGCACATTTCCCTTCAAACTCTCTCACAAGTATTCTCATCTTTTCTCCAGATTCTGCCACCAACACATGCCGCATCATCTGCAAAAAGTAAAACATTCACTTCACATTCACCCTCCATATTTCTCAACGTAATACTCTTCCCTTCTCTCTCCATTTTTCTAAGTAAACCATTCATCAATAGATTAAATAACATGGAGATATTACACACCCCTGTCTCAATCCCACTCCTATGCTAAACCAATCCGATAGTTCGTTCTCTTCACCCTCACTCTTGATCTACAATTCGCATATATATATATATATATATATATATATATATATATATATATATATATATATATATATATATATATATATATATATATATATATATATATATATATATATATATATATATATATATTAGTGATGGATCAGATGTCATATTTTCTAATCTGCAGATGCGGATGCGGATGCGGATGTAGAATTTTGGAGAAGTGCGGATGCGGATGCGGATGTTGAATTTTCGAAAGTGCGGATGCGGATGCGGATGTTGAATTTCCGAAAGTGCGGATGCGGATGCGGATGCGGATGTTGAATTTTCGAAAATGCGGATGCGGATGTTGATTTTGGTGCGGATGCGGATTATGCCATCACTATATATATAATATATATATATATATATATATATATATATATATATATATATATATATATATATATATATATATTATATATATATATATATATATATATATATATATATATATATAATATATATATATATATATATATATATATATATATATCCAAATAAAAATATATTGAAATAATAAAAATTAATGTTTAAAGACCGTACGAGCAAAACTATTTTTTTTCAATATTTCTCCGAAACAACTAAACGATGTCTTTGTTTAAAATGAATTTTCAAACGTTTATTTACAGATAATATAGAATTATTTAAACCTATATATATATATATATATATATATATATATATATATATATATATATATATATATATATATATATATATATATATATATATATATATATATATATATATATATATATATATATATATATATATATATATATATATATATATATATATATATATATATATATATATATATATATATATATATATATATATATATATATATATATATATATATAATATAATATAATATAAGAAGAAATTAGGAAGAGTTAGAAACGAAGTTAAAACATTTATTTTAAATAAATAAATGAAAGAAAAATCTGAGACAAAAGAAAAAAATAAGAGAAAAGCAGCGTTGACTTTATTCTGCTCGTTATTCTATACCAAATCGAACCATAATTCCTTTCATATATGCTACTCTATTCTAATAGGTTGAGAATTAATTTATCTTTGTTCAGTGTTGTAAATTTAATAAAAATTTCAAAATATTTTAATTACTTAGATTTATTTCTTTATTAATTTTATTTAACTTGAGTGTCAGAAATTTGAGTTCTTCTGAAGTCTTATCATAAGTTAACTGATGTCGGTTCAAATTCAACCTTTTTAAAAAGAAATGCTTATCACAAGTTAATAACTGAAAAATTAATAATCTAAAGATAATTTTAAAAATTACAAATTAAAATTAATTTTCAAACTGAACATAAGATTTCATTCTCGTACATTCTATCCTTATTTTATTTGACACAGAGTGAAATACAAATATTCTTTGTTTTATTTATTTGGAGAAGCAGAAATTTTTTTTGTCAGAATGAATTTTCAGGAATAAAATTTTTATTTTATAAAATGATAAAATAAAATTTGAAATGTCTTCCTTATTCGAATATTTTCCGCAAGTTCAAATTCTTGTCATGTTTGTAACTTGCTTTTAAACTCCATTTAATATAAGAAAAAATTTTTATATTTACTCCAAGAATTCTGTCTGATTATGGAATTAAGTCTGACTGAACATTTTTTTATCGATTTTTATTTAATGAATAAAATTTTTACGACAAAAGATTAAAAAATAAAAAAATAAAAATTGCTCCACTAATGGATTAGATACACATTCCCGAAATCTTGTAAAATTGGTGTTAAGTGATTAATACCCCTTCACTTTTTTCTGGTATTTCTTCTTTTCCTTGATCGAACTCTAGAAGAAGTGCATCACATAATTTTGAATTTTTTACGAATTTCAAAACATCTTAACTTTTTTTCTGGAACAAGTATAAAAAATGCCTCAAGGTCGAACTTTAAATAATCCCTTCCTCTACAGTTCCTGAAAATTCAGACAATTTAGATCAGGAAACTAAAACGTAAAAAAAAGTTAGATATTTTTTTTGATCGAATTTGGCACCTTTATTGTTTTTCTTGTAACTTTTTTGCTTCATTACCCATAATTCAAATTTTAAAGAACTCAGTCTCTAAAGCTCAATTAAAATACAGTTTCGATATGTACACATAAAAGAAAGTTATAATGTTGTAAAAAAATTTGTTAACATTTTAAATCATAAAGTGTTTGTTGGGAAAAGTATCTCACCATTGAACTTTAGGAAAGGCTTACATTTAAAAAAAAAAAAAAAAAAATTTTTTTTTTTTCATTCGATTCTCCTGAAAATTTCAGTATATATAGCTTTTTTCCCGACGAAAATAGTCGATTCCTAACGTTTTTACGAGAGATTTAATGTTTAGCATTTATATGGGAATGTTTTTCAAAATTTAAATCTACGGTGATGCCACATAAAAAATATTTTTGGTCTGAAATTTGGAACATATATTCCTTATTCTATTGGCTACAAAAACTTTTGATAGAATTTTGCTCCCAGAGTTACACAAAAAACAGTATTAGTCCAAGACTGACTCACTGTCGAAAGAAATATTTTTTTTGGAAAAAAAAATTTTTTTTTTTTTTTTTTTGAAAATATTTAAAAAAAAAAAGTATAATTACTACGTAAATAAATTTTGGTATACTTATAGAAGAGTGTTGGCGCTACAAATTCTTCTTTATACTTTGTTCGATCTGATTTGTTTGTTCCGAGATATGATCTCTCAAAAAAGGTCCATTTTTAGAAAATTTTCAAAAATTTCAAAAGTTTGAGAGGCTATACCTTCCTTCAAACAATTAGCATTTAATAATGCTCTAAATAAATGTTGTAGACCTATCTCTCCTCTAAACAATGTCCAAATTTAATCAAAATTCTCGCATAGGATTATTTTTAAATAATTTTTTTCTCCGAAAAAAAAAAAAAATTTCAAAAAAAAATTCGACTGAATATATCTTTTTTTTTGGACGTGATATCAAAAATCGTTTGCGACTGATTAAAGAGATTGGGGCTAAGATTGTTTAGGCCAATTTTCATCTCACGTGGAAAAATATTTTTTTAGTTCTAATTCGTTTTTTTTTTGAATAATGACCACTAATACCTATGAAACCGTTTTAGACTCATAAAAACACTAAAAATGGACCTTTTTTGACCGGGAAAAAAGCTATATACACTGAAATTTTCAGACAAATCGATTAAAAAATAAAAAAAAGCTGTGAAACCTAAGCCTCCCCTTTATCTACACCCTTCTTCTATTGTTAAGGAAAATTAGGGCAAGTACGAACAAGAGAAAAAGTTATCCCGAAAAGAGAGAATGGGTATGTATCTCTGAATCTAAAAAGTTTCAGAAATTAAATAAGAATTTGGAATTTTATTATTGGAAATACAAATTTGGAAAAAATATCAAAATATCCGAACCCTATTTATTAATTATCAAAAAATTTTTATTATAATTTTGGCTTTCAGGTATCTCATCTTGTTACATTTCCGACCATTTTTAACTTAATGATTATGAGCCCAAGATGCACAGAAGAGACCATTCAGAGTGTAAATACAATATATTGCGGTGGAGACCTTATTTCAATGTCTACTATTGAAGAATTTAGAAAGAAATTTAAACTAAATATTGATATTTTACAAGGTACTGTCATTATAAAGTTTCAATAATATTTTCTTTCTTTAATTAAAACATGAAAACACATATTCATATATATATATATATATATATATATATATATATATATATATATATATATATATATATATATATATATATATATATATATATATATATATATATATATATATATATATATATATATATATATATATATATATATATATATATATATATATATATATATATATATATATATATATATATATATATATATATATATATATATATATATATATATATATATATATATATATATATATATATATATATATATATATATATATATATATATATATATATATATATATATATATATATATATATATATATATATATATATATATATATATATATATATATATATATATATATATATATATATATATATATATTATATATATATATATATATATATATATATATATATATATATATATATATATATATATATATATATATATATATATATATATATATATATATATATATATATATTATATATATATATATATATATATATATATATATATATATATATATATATATATATATATATATATATATATATATATATATATATATATATATATATATATATATATATATATATATATATATATATATATATATATATATATATATATATATATATATATATATATATATATATATAGTAGTAACACACGCACTATCTTAGATGGACCGGTTTCTAGCGCTCTTGAGGCTCGAAAAGCGCATTTTTTTTCGTTTTTCAGACACCTTCCTGAGACCGTTTTGACCCCCTCCCTCCTTTTTGACCCCCCTTTTTTGACAATCTTTTTGGGTTTTTGGCCCCTCTTTGGGGTTTTTCCCCCAACTTTTCACCATTGTTCTACTTTTAAGCCACGATCTTTCTATTTTTCATTAGCTTACATCCCGATATTTTTACCAAGTTTCACCAACTTCCCCAATTTTTCACCAATTTTCTAAGATTTTCACAGATTTTCCGACCTTTATGCCATGATTTTTGGGCGTAGCCCTCTTTTTATGCGTCTTTTTACCTGGACAAACGATTTCACAATTTTTCATGTTCGATATATCGAACGATATATCAACCGATTAATCGGACAATATATTGATCGATTAATCGAAGCTGATTTGTCACATGAGTGACGTTATCTCAGAACATATATCCAAATTTTTTCTAAGTCATGTATTTTCAAACTGCAGAATAAAATTTCAATATCCAAGAGCCCGAGCTAGGATTGAACACGAGACCTTTATGGTTGATGATCAGGTCCTTAAGTCTACGCGCTACCGAGGCAATAGGAACGAACGAATGATTTCATCTTTTACAATAATAACTTTCTTATCTCTGACCACATTTGCCCTTTTAAATCTTGATAAGGTTTTTCGATCATGCTTATTACATATACAACGAAAGAAAAAAGAAAACTTAGTAATTTTTCGGTGAAACTAAAAAAAACAAAAAAATAAAAAAAATAAAAGCACTAAAATAAAAAGAAAACGAAGTAATTTTTCTGTGAAACTAAAAAAACATTAAAATAAAAAAAAGCACTTTAAATAAAAAAAACATTAAAATAAAGAAAAAACATTTAAAAACATTAAATAAAAAACACTAAAAAATAAAAAAAAATTAAAATAAAGAAAAAACATTTAAAAACATTAAAAAAGCACTAAAAACATTGAAATCATTGATATCAAGAGGGAGGGGTATGGGTGAGCTGTGCATAGCCCCATCACCTGTCCACCGTGTTTTCCATGTTTTTGGTGTTTTCCATGTTGTCGTAAAAATATTATTAAATTTAACGAATAATTCTAAAAAATATTAAAATTATTTTAATATATTTCTTTTAATTTGTAACAAAACAAAAAAAAAAAAAAATACTAAGATCAGGATGAGTACGCACTCCACACACACACACACACACACACACACACACACACACACACACACACACACACACACACATGAACATAAGCACATATACACAATCAACAAACCATATTTACAAAAGAGACAAACTCATTAGAACAAAAACACAAAACACCTAACTACAGCATCACAAAGCACAAGTCACCATAACCAAATGCACAAAACTCACTTATTCCTATGCCCAAGTCACAAAAACACCAATTGAAAGACATAATTTACATAAAACACTTATCTCAATCACACAAACTACATATATTACCTAATTTCAACAGCACACCTTACATAATCAACAATTTCAAAGGCACATCATACAAAATCATCAAATTCATACACACAAAGAACAAATTTTCTCATGAGCATCAGCACAGACATAAAAACACTAATCTCATTCACACAAACTCAAAAGCATTAACCTTCATCAATGCAATACAAAAAAAAATGACAAACTTAAACACACAAACTCATCTCACAAAACCGTAAGCTCAATCACATAATCACAAATCACACTTGTCCAGTGTTACAAGACACAAGGCCACCAAAGTCTAAGATGCAAAGTTCAAAAAACTCTCAGCATCGTACTCAAGAACC
>SEYY01018478.1:47500-49908 GCA_009176605.1 Armadillidium nasatum | reverse complement strand
TATATATATATATATATATATATATATATATATATATATATATATATATATATATATATGAGAAAATTGAGATCATCGATTTCATCAATGTATAATAATATATTCATGAAATTTGTCTCAAAAAGAGGAAAACGTTTGATGGAAGCAACTTTTTTTTCTCATAAAGAAAGTAGATAATACTTCCGCTGTTCATCATTATAACTGAAGCCAGGAATTCCCAAAGAGGTATCGTATATATATATATATATATATATATATATATATATATATATATATATATATATATATATATATATATATATATATATATATATATATATATATATATATATATATATATATATATATATATATATATATATATATATATATTATAAAAACATTTGTAGCTGAATTATGCTCAGTTTCTATTTCAAAACCTTGCCCTGAAAGAGAAGGGTTAGAATTAACGTTACAATTGAATAATTTAGAAAACTTACTATGATTTGTTTCGAAGATTGCTGCTTCTTGCAGTTCCTTAATATATAAATATAATATATTTAAGAACTCTAGAGGTATATATTTGAGTGGAAATCAATTTAAAGGATATTAAGAAAGAAGTGGATAAGAATAATATAAAAACTTCATACCTTTTAATTTTGAACTTTGAAGACTACTTTTAAGGAACAAGCAAAAAACTTACATTTTATAAAAACGTGTAACGCGTAGTCGTATATTTCAAAAAGTGATTTTAAAACCGGCGCCTTGTTTAGACAATGTCTGGTGCCACATTGATATAAAAACAATACAACTTTATGAACCCTTACGAAAGGAGAATTTCTCCAATATAAAAGAAAACAAAATTAACAAACTGATATACAATAGTTAAAACAGTGAAAGCGTATAAATAATTTTTATAACTGATATTTTTCCGAAAGTATCGAAAAAATTTTAACAATATTTTTTAGCCAATATATTGACATGTCGATATTTTATCCTTAGTATCGAATCATCGATTTTTTATTTTTTTATTTTTTTATTTCTATAAATTTAGGAAATTTTTCTGCTCTCTTATATACTTTAAAATAACATAAAAGCAAAATCTGTTTCTTTTTCAAGTGCAACAATGTGGGACAATGGAGTCGTTTCGATTAACTCAAAAGGTGGGAGAGAAGGAGGTCAGAAACAAGAAAATTAAGAGTCCCAAAGAGGAAACAATTTTAATGAACCATATCAAATTTTATATTCTTACTTTTCAAATTAGATACTTATGAAAAGTAATGAAAGTATCTTTTAAAATGACAAGGAAAAATACAGTATAATACTAGTAAGAATGCTAAGGTTAAATACTTAAATTTTTATTATATTAATCTGGTTAAATATGTTTAAGTCTATTTGCCATGGAGTTTTTCTACTCGAATCTTTATCCTCCTGTGTAGTATCATCCTACTGTTAATCTAGGACCATAGCTTGCTTGCCCCAATTGCTTTAATTCATTCTTCAACATAGTGTTTAGCATTTAAAAAGAAATATATATAAATATAAATATATATATATATATATATATATATATATATATATATATATATATATATATATATATATATATATATATATATATATATATATATATATATATATATATATATATATATATATATATATATATATATTAGTGATGGATCGGATGTCATATTTTCCAATTTGCGGATGCGGATGTTAAATTTCGGATGCGGATGTTGAATTTTGGAGATGCGGATGCGGATGCGGATGTTGAATTTTCGAAATGCGGATGCGGATTTTGAAATTTCAAAAAGTTCGGATGCGGATGCAGATGTTAAATTTTTATGCGGATGCGGATGCGGATGCGGATGTTAATTTTGATGAGGATGCGGATGTTAATATTATATATATATATATATATATATATATATATATATATATATATATATATATATATATATATATATATATATATATATATATATATATATATATATATATATATATATATATATATATATCACTATCACCTTTCCCACTTTCATGAGGTGGTGCCCGCCACAATTCCCTTACAAACATAACTATTCTTACCTTTCAACGCTTTCACCACCACCTCCCTCCATCTCTGTCTCCACAAATCTTCTACCCTCGTCTAAACTCAAATTCCTTCCATCAAAATCACTCTCACTCCATCCATCCATCTCCACTTCGGCCTTCCCCTCCCCCTACCCTTCCCCTATCTACATCGGATCTACGTACCTTGCCAACCATTCTGTTCTCTTTCATTCTTCACATATGTCCAAACCATTTTAGCACATCCTCCTCCTCTCTATCAATTACACCCTTTCTTCCATTTACACATCTCCCTTATTCTTTCATTTCTAATCCTATCAATCCTTCTCAATTTATATATCGCTCTCAAATCT
>SEYY01018478.1:32500-42500 GCA_009176605.1 Armadillidium nasatum | reverse complement strand
AAGACATGTTTGGGTGTCACCCCTCCAAGAATCTCTGAGGCAACTTCATATTTCGCCATTTTCCCTAAGGAAAAGGAAATGTATAATAAGTGGTTATGAATTACTCTCTTGGGTACATGTGAAAATGTTGTATTAGCGTAGGCATTCCAATATGGGCTGAGGGTAAACGAGAGGCCCTCTTATAATCAAAAACGCAAAAAAAAGGGAATGTATCAAAGGGAAACGGAGTAAAACGAAAGGTTTAGTCCAGCCTAACAGTAGCGGTTGATGCACAGTGCATTCTTTTGGACGCATATATATATATATATATATATATATATATATATATATATATATATATATATATATATATATATATATATATATATATATATATATATATATATATATATATATAAAGGCACACTCAGAGCTCATAAAAACGGTAATGTTAGATCTTAAATTGGAGAGGAACTTTAATTCGAACTTAAAAATCTCTTACGTCTCCTAATTAAGAGGAAACAGAATATAAAAAAACAATTTTATCAGCATTATATATATATATATAATATATATAATATATATATATATATATATATATATATATATATATATAATATATATATATATATATATATATATATATATATATATATATATATATATATATATATATATATATATATATATATATATATATATATATATATATATATATATATATATATATATATATATATATATATATATATATATATATATATATATATATATATTATATATATATATATATATATATATATATATATATATATATATATATATATATATATATATATATATATATATATATATATATATATATATATATATATATATATATATATATAAAGAGAATGACGAAACAATTCGAGGGGAAGAAAGAGTCTGGAGAAAATTGAGAGCAGGAGAGTTGATTGCTTGATTCTGGCATTCTCCTTTCTACTCCTTCTCCTCTCAGGCGTCCCATGTCTCTACCTGTGATTACTCATAATCAGGCGCTTGAGATCCTTAAGTCTATGAACGTTAGGAAGGCTATTGGCCCGGATGGCATACCCTATCGCGTTCTGAGGGAGTGTGCTTCCGAGCTGGTGCCTGTTCTCGTTCAGCTCTACTCTCTATGTCTCAATACTAATACTTTTCATCAGTGCTGGAAGCGTGCATATGCTCAGTCGATCCCGAAAAAAGGTAGCCTCTCTGACTCTTCCAACTATCGACCTTTAGTTCTCACTTGTATTTTGTCTAAAATTTTTGAAACACTCCTCAAATCACATTTCCTAGACTATTTGATGTCTCATTTTCTTCTCTTAGATCATCAGTATGGTTTTCGACTCTCGAGGTCAACTGGTGACATACTTTTCTATCTCACTGATTTATGATATTCTGCCTTTAGAGATTTCGGGCAGTCTTGTGTAGTGGCGCTTGACAAATCCAAGGCTTTCGACGGGGTATAGCATACATCGCTGCTCCCTAAGACCCCTTCCTTTGGGTTTCCTCCATCTCTTTGCTTACTCTTGTCTAGTTTTCTCTCTGATCATTTTTTTCGGCACTTGTAGATGGAATGACCTCTTCCTCCTTTCCTGTCAATTGTGGTTTTTCCTCAGGGTTCTGATTTATTTCCAACTTTTTCCTTACTTTTCATTAACAATCTTCTCAACTGAACTTCAAACTCTGTTCACACTTATGCTAATGACTCAATTCTCCATTCTTCTATTCATTTCAAATCTGTTCCATCTTTTGCTCCTCGTCTCCAACTTTCCGATTCAATTTTTGCTGATCTGAATGGGATTTCCCGACTGGGTCACAGCAACCTTGTGAAATTTAATTCTTTAAAAACTCAACTTCTTCACTTCTCCTTCTCAAAAAGCACCTCCCAACTTTCCTATCTTCTTCGATGGCTCTCCCGTCTCACTTGTAAATAACATTAACATTCTTGGTCTTAACATAAACAATAAATTGTCTTGGAAACCACATATCATAACGGTTGATAAAACGGCCTCTAAGAATCTGGGAGTTCTGTTCAGGTTGCGAGAATTTTTTCCTTCTGAGCAGTTACTCAATTATATAAGAATCTTATTGTCCCTTGCATGAATTATTGTTCTCATATTTGAGTCGGTGGACTCCAGTTCTTCCACTCTCCTGGAAATGCTAAAAGACTAATAAACTGACCCTTACTTTCAAACTCTCTTGACCCTCTATCTCTTCAAAGTGACGTTGACGCACTATCTCTTTTCTATAGGCACTACAATGGCAGGTGCCCGAGGGAATTGGCTACTCACATTCCACCACCACTGAGTCACCCTCGTTGCAAAAGGGATGCCCTTCTTTCGAATAAATTTTGGGTAGATGCTGGAAACCCCTGGCTTTCTCGTTGTGGTGCCTTCTTCTTACCAACCACCTCTGTTCTACAGAACTCCCTACCATCATCTATTTTTCCTCCTGTATTTAATCTTCCTCTCCTCAAAGGTTCCGCCTGTGCCCACCTGAGGGAAGTGCGTTACGTTCGGGTCTGGATGGTTTCTTCTTTTCTCTTTTGAATGTGTCTCCCCCTTGAAAAGGGCTCTGCCCTTGAGTGGTGGTGAACTTAATATTGGTTTGGCCAATATGCTTACAAACCCATGTTATAAATGAACGGAATAATATTAATTAGATATAGATAATAATAATATAATAATAATAATAATAATAATAATAATAATAATAATAATAATAATAATAATAATAATAATAATAATAATAATAATATAGATTACAAAAGCTAACTTTTCATTGTGAAGCTATATAAATGTCAAAATGTTTTCTTTTCATAAATTTAATTAAGTTTGTTTACTGCTCGATAACATTAGCAAAGTAGTCTGCTGATAGAAATCTTTGATCATTTCTTCAATACTCAATTAGATTAGTGAAGATATTTGAAGTTCTGCAAATGCACCAAAAAGGTAAAAGTAATTACAAAAAGTAATTTTTTTTTTTTTTTTTTTTTTTTTTTTTTTTTTTTTTTTTTTTTTTTTTTTTGTATACTAAATTTTATATTTTTAATTGAACTAAATTTTTATTTAGTCTCTGTCATGTTTTTAAAAAATAAAATATATTGTAAAATTTCAAATTACTAAAATGAAATTTGATTTCAAATCAAATATAATTAAAGTTAATCTAAAAACTAAAACACCAAAAAATCCTGAAATAGTAAAATATTCCAATATCAATACTTCAAAATATTTAGAATATGTCACCAACTCTACTCCTTGGTTTTAAGCTTATCCAAGCAAAGAAAATTAAATTTTCTACAATTTAAATGAAATATATAATTAAAATTTATTTATCAATATGAATACTTCAAAATATTTAGAATGTCACCAACTCCACTCCTTGGTTTTTAAGCTTATCCAAGCAAAGAAAATTAACTTATTTTCTAAAATTTAAATCCAAATATATAAATATATATATATATATATATATATAATATATATATATATATATATATATATATATATATATATATATATAATATATATATATATATATATATATATATATATATATATATATATATATATATATATATATATATATATATATATATATATATATATATATATATATATATATATATATATATATATATATATATATATATATATATATATATATATATATATATATATATATATATATATATATATATATATATAAAGAAGGTATAGAACTTATTTTATGTTCCTTGATGTTCTTTGTCTAGATCATTGAATGAGATTTTCTACAAGAGTCACTTCGCTTTAAAAGCAATGCACTCCAATTCCCCCATTTAAATCACATTATCAGTGTGATATCATACTTAACACAAGGCATTTCAAGTGATGTTGCTGAAGCTCCTTCACCGTCTTTGTTCTCCTCATTCTCTTCTTAACTTTCATTGCATATATATATATATATATATATATATATATATATATATATATATATATATATATATATATATATATATATATATATATATATATATATATATATATATATATATATATATATATATATATATATTATATATATATATATATATATAATATATAATATATGTATAATATATAGATATAATAGTATATATATATATATATATATATATATATATATATATATATATATATATATATATATATATATATATATATATATATATATATATATATATATATATATATATATATATATATATATATATATATATATATATATATATATATATATATATATATATATATATATATATATATATATATATATATATATATATATATATATATATATATATACTGCAAAACAAACCTTCCTAATTCCTTTCTATATAGAGCGGCAAAAAATGCTTTTTTTTGCCGCTCTATACAGAAAGGAAGTAAACCTGTGTTTATATATATATATTTCTGTTTGTGTGTGTGTGTGTGTATGAGGAAGGCCACATTTAAGATTTTGCAGATGATACACGAAGACTTTAGCGCTGCCACTCTTTCAATGTTTTTTATAGACAGATTTGCTGAGATTAATACGTAATACTCGAAATAAATTTTCATTTGGTGTTGCGATTTTTTCAGTTTTGCATATTTATTGCCTCTTTTTATATCAATATCAAATACCAATATCAAATAAAACCTTATTGAATTATTTATGAATAAAATCTGAAATCTCAAAGCATAACGCGCTAATAGCATATATATATATATATATATATATATATATATATATATATATATATATATATATATATATATATATATATATATATAATATATATATATATATATACAATGAAAATACTAAGAATAAAATCAATAATAGTAGAAAAAATAATAAACTACTACCACCACACCCATGATACTATTGATATTAATAATAACTGTTGTCAACGATAATAATAATAATAATAATAATAATAATAATAATAATAATAATAATAATAATAATAATAATAATAATAATAATAATAATAATAATAATAAAGTTTAGTTCGATAATATGTAATTTTTTTTTAATTTTGTGCTAATTTGATTTTATAGATCTTTCATTTATATTTTCATGCCACTGAGTAGACGTAAAATACTTTTATGCATCGTAATGATTTGGAGTTTTGTTTCATACACCGGGAGGCAGTGAATGTGTGCAAAATATATCTTTTATAGTACAGATAATGGAATGGAAATACATATACCAGGAAAGCATTTTATACTGATTTGTTTATATGTTCTTTTAAGCTAATATTTCATCTAATATAATTTAAAAGAGTTTTACGATCCTTGTTCGGGTTAGTTCAATACAGTTTATTTCAATTTCAAAATTATTTCTATGTATTTGTCCTTATTTTAATGTAAGAGCTTTTTCACATCTCACATTCTGTAAGTTTAATAACAGTTTATTTACATCGATCCACAACATGATGTTCGATAAAATGTTTTCAGTTTTTTGAAAGAGTTTCGGGCCTTTTGTCATCATCAATATAAATATACTCGTATTATCTGCGAACAAGATTGTGAAGGTACTGTAAAGAGTTGATTAAAATGTTTGTATTTATTGAAAAGAGAACTGTGGAACAACCATTTATGTTTATTGTGCGTTAAAAAATGTGTCACTCAACTTTACGTATTGATTAAATTCTTTTAATAAGAGTTAAAAGAGCTAAGACAAATTTAAACATTTATTACAGACTAGTTTCTTTTGGTTTAAAACTTCTACCCATTACCAAGGCTTTGAATACAATGAAGAATGTTATATAAAATTTACGAAATATTTAAATGAAAATTTACATTCAGAAAATATTTTGATATTGAAGTAGAACTTGAAGTAGAAGTTTGGTCGTACTTTTTCCTATTTATTTATTTATTTTTCTATATAATAATTTTTATATATTTATATTTTGCTATAACTTTTATGCAATATATTTATCTTTGAATTTTTATATATTTCGTAATTTTTTTTATATAATATTCTTCAATGTATTCAAAGAGTTGATAGAAGCTTCAAATCACCCGAAACTAGTAGGAAAAAATGCTTAAATTCATGGTGAACAAGGTTCGAATCGTTCTCCGACCAAATTTGGAATCTGGATTTTTTTATAATTATTTACATTAGAAAGAGTATTGGCAGCTGGGATGTGTCATATGTGAATACCGAATATCTATTTGAAGCTTTGGCCAATAGATGTTGGAAGAAATAAAGTGATCAAGGTGGAAGATAAGAAACACTACGTGGTTAAAAATTCTAAACGGCGTGGATGAAAACCACGTGATTAAATTAGGATGGAGAAAAAAACACGACGACGATTGAGAAATGTTTTTAATATTCATTCAAATAAGAAATTTACACAATACGAATTTCGTGATGTTTAAATTTTCTTTACATTTTAATGTTAAGAAAGAATATAAATATTTTACTCCGCATTAAAATGTTTTATTTTTTTCTACCCACTTCGATTCCCTCGTATATGTGATCACCACTACCCTGGTGGTCGGGACACCGACTGAGATGGGGCAGAACTCTCAAAAATGGGCCAGGAAAAAGGTTGAAAAGTGGGGTGCTGTGACTACCCCACCAACCCATATGAGGGTAGAAGAAGGAGGGAGGAATAGGGTGCCGATCTCTCCGGTTGGTTTGAACCCTCAAAAAGAGGTCAGGAAAGAGCCTGAAAAAATGGGAACCCATGGTTACAACACCATTCCCTAAGAAGTGTTTAACTTCCTGGGTGAGGGTTGAGCTTAAAAAAAAAAAGAGTTCAGGAAGGAGTATGGATTTACAACATTGAAGAAAAGGGCTTAACAAAAGGCGAGGTCGACTTCGTCGAACTACATTTGCAACTCAAATTATAAGCCGACATGCATTTTTAACCTTCAAAGGCCCACTTACTATATATATATATATTTATATATATATATATATATATATATATAATATATATATATATATATATATATATATATATATATATATATATATATATATATATATATATATTATATATATATATATATATATATATATATATATATATATATATATATATATATATATATATATATATATATATATATATATATATATATATATATATATATATATATATATATATATATATATATATATATATATATATATATATATATATATATATATATATATATATATATATATATATATATATATATATATATATATATATATATATATATATATATAATATATAATATATATAATAGAGTGGTGAAAGGAATAGAAAAGGAAATAAAGAATAGAGTGGTAGAAGGAATGAAAGTGATGCGGGGATTAGAGGAAATGTGGAAAAAAGGGAAAACGTCCAAGGAAATTAAGGTACAAATGTTTGAGTGTATGTGTTTGTCATCTATAATGTATGGATGTGAAACATGGATGATGAATGAACAGGTGAAGAAAAGACTGAATGTATTTGAGATGAAGGGACTGAGAGCGATATATGCTTTGAGAAGGGTAGATAGGGTCAGAAATGATTGAATAAAGAGATATGTGGATAGAGGATGGGAATGGTTGATAAAGCAGAGGAGTGTGTACTAAGGTGGTTTGGCCATATGTGCAGAATGGATGAAGACAGGATGATGTGCAGAATGTTTAAATCCGAGATTTAATGAGATAGAGGGAGAGGAAGGTCAAAGTGGAGATGGAAGGATGGAGTGAGAGAGATTTTGAGTAGAAAGTGATCGAGTTTAGAAGAGGGCAGGAGAGTTGCGGAGAACGGAGGGGGCTGTGAGGGAAGAGGGTGAAAGGTGAGGTATGTATGTACAGTCGTCAACAGAAGTTCGTTCCTATTAGGCTGGAAATAAATATTTATATAAAATGGAAATCATTTCATAAAAGCTCAATTTTGAATAAAAAGAAAATAAAAACATTGAGCCGGGCTTAATTGAACTGTGATTGGCTGAACCTGAAATGATCCCCATTTTATATAAATATTTATTTCCAGCTTAATAGGAACGAAGTTCTGTTGACGACTGTACATACGTGTGTAAAAGAATTAGGGTGGGCATCACCCCACAAAAATGGGAAAGGTGGAGAGTGAATATATATATATAATATATATATATATATATATATATATATATATATATATATATATATATATATATATATATATATATATATATATATATATATATATATTAGAGTACAGAAGCTATTTAGCGAATATATGAGGCAATATTAGCTAACCACACAGTGTAAATAAGAAAATAAAGATGAAATGAAAAGTAATAAAGAAGATTGCTTTAAAGTATTTTTGAAATTTGTTTTAAATTCTGATTCTTTTCAGCAAAGCAATTTTGAAACTCAGAAGCTTGATTAATACTTACTGCAACAAAGCATTTTCTTGAAAGCTCGCCGAAATTTCACAGATAAAGCGTTGTACAAAATTGGATTGATCGCACTGAAACAAATTGCGTAAACAAAATTAGATATACCCTTCACTATATATATATATATATATATATATATATATATATATATATATATATATATATATATATATATATATATATATATATATATATATATATATATATATATATATTATATATATATTATTTTTTTATTATTTTCTACATTTACATTATTATGATTTTATTATTTTATTTTCTAAAAAAAAAAAATTATTCATATTCCTGCAACCGTACATAGGAAGAGAGAAAACTGGTTATAAAAGGTTCCCAGCCTCTTTAACCATGCGAAGAACTATTCTTCATTATATATATATATATATATATATATATATATATATATATATATATATATATATATATATATATATATATATATATATATATATATATATATATATATATATATATATATATTATTTTTTATTATACTCTACACCATATCCCGTATGATGAAGGGAGATTTCAGAACAGCAGTGTTCATTGCAATACAGATAGTATAGAGACAGTGACGCAACAATTAGTGAGAGAGGGAGAGTTGATGAGACGAAAAGCACTAGAATCCACCTTTCCAAGAAGAGCTGTATGAGTGGAACCACCCCAAATGTGTGAGGCGTACTCCATACAGGGGTTAACAACTCCCCACTACAGTGCAAGCAATAGGAAAGCGTGAAAAAAATTAGGAGAAAAAGAAACTCCGAAAATATTAAGGATATATGAAGGTTTGAATTGTGTGTTTTCGAAGCAGATATAATTGTCTGGAAGATTGTGTCGAGTAGAGAGATGAGATAGAGAATTTGAGTATTTGAGACATTGAAAACGACCATGCTTTCTCTGCCCCAGTTCTAAATACGGGAAAGATTAGATGTTAGCTGCTCCAAAGACATCATTCTAGCTTCGATTAACTGTTGTTTGTTAGGGAGTCTTTCAAATTGAAAGGAGTATTGAAGAGAGGAGTCATCAACATACGAGCGGATAGGTGATTAAGTAATAGAGAAAAAGATCACTAATAAAAAGTAGAAAAAGTGTTTGGACAGGACCCTGAGGAACACCACTATTAACAGATTTAGAAAGAACGGTGGCCGTCCAGAACAACCGCTATAGAATGACCAGAAAGGAAATTAGAGAGAAAATCACTGAGAGAAGGATAGATTCCGAAAGAGGGAAGCTTAGAAATCAAAGCTTTGTGCCATACTCTTTCGAAGGCTTTCGATATGTCCAGCGCGACAGAAAATGATTCACTGAAGCACCGAAGTGCGGTAGGACCAAGAATCAGATAGAAGGGAAAGAAGATCACCAGTGGAACGTTTCTTACGAAAGTAATAATGGCGATCAGAGATAAGATTAGAAGAACTGATATGTTTCTAAATCTTCTTGTTAAGGATAGATTCGAAAACTTTGTAAAAAATGAAGGGTCAAAAGAAATGGGAAGGTTGTTGGAGATTTGAGAGTGATCCTCCTCCTTCGGCACAAGCTGAATGAGCGCACGTTTCGAGCAAGACAGGAAGACTGAATTAGAAAGTCGAAATAGTTTACCA
>SEYY01018478.1:20000-25000 GCA_009176605.1 Armadillidium nasatum | reverse complement strand
GGAGTTGGCGGCCTCCGATGATGGGGATGGTGCCGCCATGACCCGGCGTCCGGCTTGCCCCGGTGCACGGTCTTCTTTTTTCATTAATTTCTGTAACATTCGCGGTCTTTTATCTAATTTTCCTTTTGTCGAACACCATCTCTCTTCTTCTAAACCTCATATCTTTTTTTACCGGAACTCAGGTGCTTGAGTGTGCTGACAGCAAACCTTATTCTGTTACCTCATACTGTCTCTATCCTCAATTTTCGGCCAAAGGCGGTTGTTGCGCATATGTGGGCAACGATGTTATTTGCTCTCGTGTCTCTAATTTGGAGTCTCCTGAATTTTCTACTTTATGGCTAAAGCTCTCTTGCAGTTCTACTACTAAATTTATTTGTTCTGTTTATTCTATCTCCTAATTCTACTGACTTATCCTGACTATCCAAAATTCTTCGACTATTTAAACTCCAAAATAGATCACATTCTGTCTTCTTCTCCTTTCTCCGAAATCATCGTTTTAGGTGATTTCAATGTTCACCACCGCCAATGGCTATCATCTAGTTCTCCTGATCCAGCCGGTGAACTTGCCTACAACTTTTCCATCCAGAACAACCTTGAGCAGTTGGTGCAACTCCCTACCCGTATCCATGACCGTCTTGGTGATGAACCCAACATACTTGATCTTTTCCTTACTTCTTATCCTTCTCCTTATACTGTTAAATTCTTTCCTTCTCTGGGTTCATCCGATCGCCTTCTTATCTCCGTATCTTGTTCTGTCTCTTCAAGTCTTCCGCAAGAACGGCCCCAGTCTTCGGCGAGGAGACGTTTGAGGCACTTCGGTGCTGCTAGTTAGTCTGACTTGCGGTTGTACTTCTCTGATTTCCCATGGAATGATTATTGCTTTCGTGGGAGGGATCCCTCGGAGTGTGCTGAGCGCATAACTGAGGTGATTCTCTCTGGCATGGAGGCGTACATTCCATATTCTTTCCCTTCTACTAAACCTAACAAACCTTGGTTTAACTCTAATTGTTCTCGTGCTATTCGCCGCAGGGACGCTGCCTTCAGAGATTACAGTCGTCTTCAAACTCCTGAAACCCATCCAACTTATATTTCATCCCGGAATCGTGCAAAATCTATCCCTCGAGATACCAAAAACTCTTTTCTCCGTCGCAAATGCAATAATCTTTCTGGTTCCTATTCCTCTCGCCCTTTCTGGAATTTTGCAAAAAAAATGTTAACTCTAACTTTGCTTCTTCCTCTTTCCCTCCTCTAGTTTCTTCTGATGGTACAACTGCCATTTTACCTTCTACTAAAGCTGAACTCTTCGCTCAAACTTTTGCTTCTAACTTCTACCTTAGACGTTTCCGGAGCTATTCCCTCCTTCAATCCCCTCCAACTCACTCTTCTTTAATGTTTTTTAGTTTTCGAATCTATCCTTAACATGGAAGATTTGTAATCGCCAGTATGGCTTCTAAAGATGTCCCTACTTTTTGATTTCTTGCTTTCTCTCTGAAAGCTTAAACAAGTCTAAAGAAATTCCCTTCTCTATAGCAGCTTGTGACCGTTCTCTATAAATCTATAGTCTCTGACCTTCTCTCTACTATATTCCTTCCTGCGGTTCTCAAAATGTTGGCCTTGTAACTGCTTTTCGAGCTTGCATCTTCTAGGCCTTGCTTCTGCTGAGTTTCTTTTCTTGGTAAACTATTTCGTCTTTGCCTTTCTACTTCGACCTTCCCTTCTTGCTGGAAACGTGCGCTCATTCAACCTGTGCCAAAGAAGGGGAACCCCTCTCAGCCCTCTAACTATCGTCCTATTTCTTTAACCTCCGTTTTTTCTAAAGTTTTCGAATCTATTCTTAACATATTTTATTAACTCTTTCATTAATTTTGGCCAATGATGAATGCTTTCCGTATGTATACATGTGAATGTGTATGTGTGCGTGCGCGTCTGCGTGAGAAGTACTACATCGGAATTTGAAAATAATAAAAAGTTTAATTATAGTTTAAAAGCTAAGTAATTAAAAAAAGATGAATTGATAATTTTAACCCTAAGAAGAAAAATAGAGACAACTCCTGATAAAATATAAATTCTAATAATTTCTATTTTAAGACAAAAGTGTACGCAAAATTTATCCTCAATAGTTCACTCAACAATATTTTTCATTTTATAATTAAGAGCTTTTATATAATTAAGTTTAATTTTTTCTTCTTTTGCTTTACACAACAAATTACTAAAATAAAAGTTAATAAAAACTGAAGGTCTGCTTTCAGGCTTTGTTATTCTCAAGAAAAGACTTTTATTAATAATAATAATAATAATAATAATAATAATAATAATAATAATAATAATAATAATAATAATAATAATAATAATAATAATAATAATAATAATAATAATAATAATAATAATAATAATAATAATAAAAATAAATAATAAGAATAATATTCTCCAAATCAATCAAGATGATATAAAAGGAGAAGTCAAAAACAAGTCTAAAAACAATTCAATATTTGATGTATTGAAGAGCATGAAACTATGTATATCATATATATATATATATATATATATATATATATATATATATATATATATATATATATATATATATATATATATATATATATATATATATATATATATATATATATATATATATATATATATATATATATATATATATATATATATATATATATATATATATATATATATATATATATATATATATATATATATATATATATATATATATATATATATATATATATATATATATATATATATATATATATATATATATATATATATATATATATATATATATATATATATATATATATATGTAGGAGTGAACCAATTCCACCATTTTTATTTCCCCTCTCAAATGGTAATAAAAATTGGCGCATGCATGAGAAAATGGCTGAATGACAGTCATATTCTATCCTGTATGACAATAAAAATCTTTTTTTTAATTTATTTATTTATTTTTTAATAAAATACGTGTTTTCGTTATAAAACAAAATTTATTATGGTCTCCAAAAACTATTCCAAATAGTATTAAAATAATTAACAAGATCTTGTATGATTCTATTTCAAATCGTGTTATTTTGTATGATTCTATTTCAAATCGTTTTGTGCCAAAACAAAATGTCAAATTTTGAATAGTTTTGGTGATTTATGTCCAAAATTTTAAAGGCGCATTTTATTTATTAAAGAATGGTTTTATATATACTTTGCACCAAGTCAGTGTACGTTAATATCACGTACAATGCAATAGTTAAGTCGTCACTCATCAATGTATCAATTCAAATTACTCTTGACAGCGTAGAAAGAAAGCAAATTCTTTAATTCTCAGGGTGTGTGCCCTATAATCTTCTCAGGATTGCCGCAGTTATAAATATGAGATCGGTTATGTGCACAATATTTAGTGTCAGTAAGGATATGAGTTTAGGTTGTTTTCTTTCACATTTCTAGATGCTAAGCAATGCTACAATCATGAGAGGACTCAGTTGAAATTATCCTAAAGGAACTTACATCCAAGGATATCATTTCTGCTGCAGTCACAAAGATATTGGAGTATTTGTGGAAATTTGTTCCATTCTAACATTTCGAATCTCGAATAAATGAATTTTGTAACGTTATTACGACAAAATGAATAATATTATCAAATCCTTGAACACAAAAAGAAGAAAAGTAGTTATTAAGTAAGTTTGAAGACTAATAATTGCTAATAAGATCATCTTATATAATTATTCGCCTTGTAAATGTCCCGATTTGAAACAGTGTATAAAAAAAATAAATTAATATAACTCTTGAAATTATTTATTATTCATCGGCAAGGAAAATGAAAATAAATTAAACAAGAAGATAGGTAAGTCTGAAATAAAAGGAAACCACAAAACCTAAAGAGTTATCGAGTAATTTTCAAGAACTTTCTTCGTCGTCATCTTCAGGTGGAAAGAGGATGCATCTGCAAAATCGTCGTCGTCCTCATACTAATTGGCAAAAAGAGAGAAAAAAGATAAAGTAACTGAAAAGAATAAAACTACAGGTACTTGCTAAATAATGGGATTGTACAGGAGGTCTTAGACAGAGATGCTACAATTTTAAGTTCTTCTTTGTTAGAGGATGTCAATTCAATGCAAGATGATAATGATGAAGTTGTATTAGTGATTGATTGAAATAAAATCAAAGAGCTAGAAAAAAGGTTCATTTCGATCATCAGCAAGGAGACAACATCACATTACCATAACAAGTATTTTTTTAGACACACGTAAAATTAAACCATGATAATAGAAGAAAGAGATAATGTGAAGAAGAGAGCTGTTGTAGAAAAACATATAGTTCTAGTTCAAGAACCGGAATCCAAGTACGTTTTGCATTTCGCACCCTGATTGCTCTGATTGAGTTCTGTTTCAGTAATTACGCAAAGCATTTTAAACTTTCTAGAAATTAGAAACATGAGAAAAGACATCATTGTAGTTATCAACAGTGAAACTACCGTAGTGAACATTGATAAAGGGTGAAGTGATTCGTAAGACTGATGAAATTACAAAGTAATGTTCACATCATGTAATATTTTTACTTACCTCAGAAATATTCTGATCTCAGTGATACACGACGATGCCGACACAAAACAATGGGGATGGAGAATAACATTAGGTGCTCGATTAAACAACCAATATTACGTAGTTTACGAATGTGATATACGATAGTAGACCAAATTATGAAATGATCGACTTGGAAATTCTGAAATGACCGTAAAAAAACAATGCCTGATGCCTGAATTAAAGAATTTGCTGAAACGAAAGATCAATCTGATGAAATGATTCTACCATTCTCTTGTCATTCACAGAAGGTCAAAAGACTAGATGCCTCCACTAGAGTAAGTGGAGTAAAAGAGAGGGATTAAGAATTTAATGTTCCATTTGCTATTTTCCGATCACTTCATCGATCGAGTAAAAAAAATTTTTATACACTGTTCTTTATTAGGCGAGATAAGTATTTTTGCATTTCTGTAA
>SEYY01018478.1:5000-15000 GCA_009176605.1 Armadillidium nasatum | reverse complement strand
AATTTCGCTCATCCTCTCAAGCATATGCAAACTACTATTCCAGCGTGTTTGAATATCTTGCATACAGAAAGTGGACGAATATTTAATCTTGTTTGTATTTTCTTCAGCTCAATTTGGTCTACAACGGTGTGATTGAAATGCGTAGCAATTAACCTACATTTGGTTATTAAATCGGATACACATTTTTGACTCATAATTTAATTTTTAACTACTATCTGAGTTTGGTGTGCAAAGCAATCTACATTTTTCACTCTTGCCAGAGAAAGTGCTTTTTTATATTTGTTCCCGAATCCCTGACTACGCAGTGCACTTCATTTAATGAAATCTTCCATTTTGTCAGCATCTTTTCAAATACAGTTTCAAGATAGTCGTCTGTATGGCGCTCAGAAAGAGGTTCTGCATTCAATACAAAGTTTTGTCTTTGAAAGTTTTTATCGATTGCATGATACGTAATTTTTTACTATCCGCACATGCGGATGCGGTTGCGGATATCCAATTGCGGTAAATATAAGTAAACATAAATAATTATTAATATGACGTTTCGGATTAAAAACTTAATCCATTATCAAATTCCTGGATGGAAAAATAAGAATATCATAAATTAGAAATAATAGGAAAAATATTTCAAGAATTATTAAAATTATTACACTAAACATAAGTTATAATGATATGGAACAAAATTATTATTTAAACTAAACAGCAATTATTATTTGAAACTGAACATTAATATAATCCTTGGTTGGAATATGAATTTGACATATACACACACACACATATATATATATATATATATATATATATATATATATATATATATATATATATATATATATATATATATATATATATATATATATATATATATATATATATATATATATATATATATATATATATATATATATATATATATATATATATATATATATATATATATATATATATATATATATATATATATATATATATATATATATATATATATATATATATATATATATATATATATATATATATATATATATATATATATATATATATATCAGAGGTGGGCATAAGAGCAAATGAGAGCTCAAATCGTAATTTGCACTTTAGGTAGAAAATGTGCGCTTTTGCATTTGCGCTCAATAACTTTTTTAAGAGCGCAAAAGCACAAATTTGCGCTTTTGCGCAAGTTTTTTGAAATAGCGATTACCAATTTGCGCTTCGTCATTTTTCTTAAAAAACAATTTTGGGCTTTTATTTCAGTTTCTTATTTAATCATCCAAATTTTATTACAGGGTAATTAAAAGTAAAACTTAAACTAGGGATGCCGATATATAAAAACAATATCGATATATCCATAATTGATATTTTAAAAATTTCAAATTACCCTCCATGACTCCATCTATCGGTTTTAAAAATATCGTTTATATATATATATATATATATATATATATATATATATATATATATATATATATATATATATATATATATATATATATATATATATATATATATATATATATATATATATATATTAATTTTTTAAAGTAAAAACACTAATTATGGCTCTGAATTAGCTGTGGAGGTGATCTTACAGATGGAATATAGCTTCGAATGAAGTAGAAAATCTTCGTATATAAACTTAAACATTTCTAATTTCAGATTAAATTAAAATTTAATTAAAGATTTAACCTTAACATCAAAACTCATATTGTCCTGTAATAATAGGATACATTCATTACTCTTTAAAAAAATCTAATTTCAAAAGTGAAAAACGCAATAGGTATATTTTATTTAAAAAAAATTTCCCCTATATTATGCCTATAGACCTCTACTTCTTCACTTGTATTGTCTGACCTCCTTCCCTCCTCCTCCTGAGTTAGACAAAATATTCCCATCATGCAATTTGGACGCACCTGAAAAAATACACACATTTTGCTTAAATCTTATTTTATTAAAAAGAAAACTGCTGAAAATATTTAAAATTAAAAAAAAAAAAATAAAAAAAAAGTAAAACAATATCGTTGATACGATAATAAGTATAAAACTGCTGAAAATATTTAGAATTAAAAAAATATATCGTTGGTTCGATACTAAGGATAAAATATCAATGTCATCAATATTTTTTTGATACTATTGAAAAAAATATCAATATCGATATATATCCATCAACAATTTGGCACTGAGAATAAGGTCGGTAAAAATCAATATGAAATAATAACATAATACTGAAAAAAATGTATATCTCCAAATTAATAAGGAAGCTACTAAATTAAAAAAAAAAAAATTATCTTCAGGTTGTCTGCATTACAACAGTTAACGGTGCAAATTTCTGTGCAGCCTTTCTGGTGGATGTTCATGCAGAAACGGGTGACATAGAAGAAGAACAGGTACCGATTCCAGAGATAGTGTTTACGCCTGAAGAGATGGAGCAAACTGGTGACCCAGAGGTTCGGCTGACAAAACCTCTCTAGCTAGAAAATCTGCTTGAAAAAAATATGATACCCTTAGCCTACTTAAACATAACCGTTGCATTTCCCACACTTTAAACATCTTGGCTACTAGGGATGTTTCGAATGTTCCTCGCTGGTCCTCTGGTGCCAAGGATCCATTTAATAAGACACTTGCCAAAGCACAGGCATTGTGGAATGCCCAAAATAGGAAAACTACAACTGCTGCGAGAATCAAGAAGGAGTTGGGAACAAAGCTTAAAACACCAAGTATTACTCGCTGGAACTCCCTATACGATTCTATGAAAGACCTGCTTAAGAACCTTGATGGTAGCATGACACAAATCAATAACATTTGTATGGAACAAAAGCCTTGTCTTTTAGTATTTAATAAAACTGATAAAGAGGTAATTGACTGAGTACATCGAAATAATGACGCCTTTTGCTGTTAGGCTAGATATGTTGCAAGATTAAAAGAATGCGTACGCATGAGTTCTATTGCCTAACCTCTTCTTCCTCAAGGACAATCTCGTGGAAATTCAACGAGAAGTGCAAAAATTTTACTATGCCAAAAACTAAAGTAACCAAAGCCATACAAAGGGAAAGAAAAGGGCTTTGAACAGAGGTTCAGCAATATTATTTGATGATTTTGATTTGCTTATGGCAGCAACACAGCACCTTCACTTCAAACTCGAAGTGGTACGTAGGTTAAATGAGGGGAAATAAACAGCTTTAAAGATAAGGATAATGGAGGAAATAAAGTGTAATATTGCATCGAATTTTACTCCTTCACATCAAGGAACTGAAGGTGATGGGACTGAATCCGAAATGGACCCATTTAAGTTGAGTTATTTTTATAGTTTGGAACAAACTTTAAGGATCTCATATATATATATATATATATATATATATATATATATATATATATATATATATATATATATATATATATATATATATATATATATATATATATATATATATAAATATATATAATATATTCACAATACACTGATATAATGTTCAAATGAAACTTAAAAAAAGATGAGTTCTTGATACCATTTCTAAATATTTCAGAAAGTCCCCAACACTCCAGCAGACACCTCTGGAGGGCAAACGAAGGATGAGGACGAAGGAAATATATATATATATATATATATATATATATATATATATATATATATATATATATATATATATATATATATATATATATATATATATATATATATATATATATATATATATGAGAGAAAAAATTTTTTTTAAAAAACTACACAAGGAATTTTTCAATTTTACTAGTTGTATAAGGAGGGATATGACTACAATTATCTCTCAATATTTCATTCAATGCTACTTGTTGGTTTCGAGATATAGCTCTCAAAAATGGTCAATTTTCGAAGAAATTTCAGAAAATTTCAAATTTTGAGAGGCTTTATATCTTGAAGAGAACAAATAGGATTTATTAATGCAATAAAAAATTGTTGTAGCTCTGTCCCTCCTCTATATACCAATTAAAAATCAAAAAAACGTTAGGAGCAGTTTTTAAAAAAAAAATTTTTTCTTGTCTGGAAGGGTAAAGTTTCTATCTTTTTTTTTTTTTTTTTTTTTTTTTTTTTTTTTTTTTTTTAAGTGCTTATGTCTTTTTTCTAAAGCAAATATCAAAAATCTATTGCTAGCGTTTCTTGCAATTGGGGCTAAGAATATTCAATTAAATTTTCAGGTGATTTTTCTAAAGTTTGAGTCCAAATAACTTTCAAACGTTAGAGACTCAGAAAAACGTTGAAAATGAAATTTTCTTCAGCGGGAAAAAATTTATAAACTGCAAATTTCGGGGAAATCGGTCAAATAATATAAAAATTTATTTTTAAATTGAAATCCCCCCAAGGTTTGTAAGGTATCTTATACAATTTATACATATCAAAAATTAAGAGACTATTCCAAAATAACTTTACAAAAATCTTGCCTATCCCTTCGTACTCTATTGACTTTGTCTGTCAATATGGGATTGCGCAAGTAAGTATTTGTTACAACCTTGTTACATAGTTTCATGTTGCCCACAATGTTTCTTTAGCACATCCTTAATTTTTTATGTTAAAATTTTGTTCATATTATAGTTTATAAGATATTCATTTCCTAACGTGAACTAAACATTTACCAATTTTGTTTTCTTTATATTATATATATATATATATATATATATATATATATATATATATATATATATATATATATATATATATATATATATATATATATATATATATATATATATATATATATATATATATATATATATATATATATATATATAATATATATATATATATATATATATATATATATATATATATATATATATATATATATATATATATATATATATATATATATATATATAATCTCTTGGAATATTAAACACGTTGTTTTTTCTTTTATAAATTATGCATGAAAATTTCTTTAATCTTCGTTTATATTCAAGACAAAAATTTTTTTTGCTTCTTATTTGTATAGATTATAGGAAGGCCTCGCTTCGTGTGACGCCAGGAGGAACCACTGAATATTAACTAATATATATATATATATATATATATATATATATATATATATATATATATATATATATATATATATATATATATATATATATATATATTAGTAGGTGTGTTTGTGTGTGCTTTAAGATATGCGAGGAGTGACAGCTTCCTTCAGAAATCTTCTTATCTCCATAACCAAAATCCAAAGGAATATGACATTCAAATGCAGACAAATATTTCTGTAGATTCTTTAAACTTTCAAATTTATTTTCCTCAGGATTTAACAGCTGTCTTGAAAGGACAGAATATATATATATATATATATATATATATATATATATATATATATATATATATATATATATATATATATATATATATATATATATATATATATATATATATATATATATATATATATATATATATATATATATATATATATATAATATATATATATATATAATATATATATAATATATAATAATACATATATATATATATATATATATATATATATATATATATATATATATATATATATATATATATATATATATATATATATATATATATATATATATATATATATATATATATATATATATATATATATATAGAGAGAGAGAGAGAGAGAGAGAGAGAGAGAGAGAATACTAAATAAATCGTCAAACGGGGTGACGAACGTAAACACTGTTGGGGGAACAAATTTTCTGGAAATGCAAGATATAGGTGATGCATAGAGCAAAGAAATGCCACATCCGTAAGAATAAGCAATAAAACTATATCAATGTTTCTATATTATTTATTAACATATGAGGCAGGTGATGGTGGTACACATCACAATCCCTCTTATAGGACGTGCTTGAAGTGTGACCAATTTGCAAAAAAAAATTTAAGCTTCGACCGGTCTGAAGATGAAATGATTCATTTTGTGGAAGGTGTCACCATGCGTACGAATGTCCTCGCACCGATCGATGATACGCTGCCGAAGAGTATTAACATCCGGAAGATGGTCTCTGTCCATGAAAGCCACAGATGCCCCACAAATAATAATCTAAAGGGTTGAGTTCAGGGGATCGTGGCGGCTACGACACGAGTGCACCTCGTCCAATTCAGCGATTGTGATACGTAGCGTCGAGATGCTGGCGAACTGCTCTCGAAAAGTTGACTGGAGCTTCATCATGCATGTGCCACATGTCCCGATGAATTGCTATAGGGATGTTCTCGAGGAGTGCCGGCAACTGACTCTTTAAGACCAGCCCGTCCCGTTCGTAGGAGGGCCGTTCATGTGCTCCGGTAAGACAAATGGACCAATTAGGTTCTTGCAAATTATACCAGCCAATAAATTAATCCAGAATTGGTGCTGGCACCTTCATTGGTGAATGCCATGGGGATTGTTGTGTGCCTAAATGTATGAGTTGCGGAAATTCGTCACCCTGTTCCTACCAAATGACCCTTCATCTGTGAAGAGGATCAAAGAAGCTATATCGTTTAGATATTGATGTTGCTAGAACCACGACAAATATGCATGAAGTTAGCATAATCCACGTGAGTGAGACATTGGACACGTTAGCAATGATAAGGGTGAAGATTCTCATCGCGCAGTGCGTTCAAGATGATTCGCTGAGACACGTCATGGCGCCAGGGAGTGATTCTGGAACCAACCCTGCCATCCCTTGCAACATCCCGAAGAATCACGTACTCTCTCACGCGTGAACGTATAGTGCGGGAAGGTCACAAGTCGATATTAATTGCTTGCAATTGTCTCGTATCACATAATCTTTGAAAGACTCTCTCTAAGGTCGTGTAATGGGGTTGTCGCCTATTGAGATTCGTCTTCTGATACAATGCTGCTATTGCATGACATTTCCCTTTCGCTTGTCCATACATGAGACCATTTCAGCATGTTCCAGCACAGGGTAGCGTACCATCGTAATAACCCAGATAATCTTGTTTTCTCTTGTTCACAAATGTCATGCGCATGATCGCTATGAACATTTCGCACGACGAGGTTACCTCCATGACACCATATTGCCAACCATCTACAGTGTGCCAAACGTTTCAATGTACTATTTATGTTGCACACCAATGCATATGCGTAATCTTGTAAGAACGGTTTCGGACAACATTCCACAAATGCACATTAGCTCCCATTCTCTTGCTGTCTGTTATGTGACCTACCACCTCTATGGTGCATTTCAGCATGATGTGTATTTACGGAATGTTTCCCCCAACTGTATTTTACTAAAACAAAATCAAAATCAAATAAAAAAGTCACAGTAAACATATATATTAATAATGCTACAATATTTTAAACAATAATAATAACAATAATAATAATAATAATAATAATAATAATAATAATAATAATAATAATAATAATAATAATAATAATAATAATAATAATAATATCAAACAATAACCATAATAATTAATGTAAAAAGAGAGCAATTGAAGACTGTTCTCTATTTAATTCCTGTTTTAAATTATAATTATATAAACTCTTCCAAATTTTCCAATCGAAGAAGTCCTCAGCTGAGGTCATGATTTCAGTTATTTCTTGAGATTGAGTGATCCATCTCCAAACTGTTTGAGGGAATGGAAGTTTGCTCTGATGAAGTTTAAGAGAAAGTTCATTTTATGTGACTGACCTAAATCCTCAAATTAATGTTTGGCTTATGTAACAGTCATTTCAGTTGGCAGTGTTCGGACCGTTAAATGAGATTTTAAAATAAAACTTTTGTTTGAGGACATCGATGGGATACACTTTTGGGAGATAAAAATTATCAAGAAACTTGTAGATCAATTTTGAGAAAAGATGAGAAGGAAAAGGATTAAAATTTATCGAACTTTTGTAAATATTGAACTTCCTCATTGTAGTTCAGACAATTTATGTTTCATAGGAAGAAAGCTAAAGAAAATCCAACCAAGAATGGTAGTAGAAGCAGGAAATGAACCATTGTTATGTTTAAATAAAACATTTAAAAATGATAATCATTCGATTACCTTCCATAGTAAACGTAATATTAGGGTGTTTAATATTAAAAAAATCTAAAAACAATAGGGCCTGATTTGGATCTTTAAAAATTTTGAAACAGTCATCAATGTACCTTTTAAATGTTATTGATTTGAACTACAAGTAGCGCTCGTTTAACCAGATCTGTTCATGAAAATAAAAATAATAAATTGGCGAACGAAAGGCCCAATAAAATGGAAGTCTTGCTTGTAAGTTTTAGACAACATATACCAAAGGTTTGGTGTGGATGCCGAAATGAAAGAGAGCTCAAGGAATTTGAAATGCTCCTTTTTTTTAAGGTTCTTAAAAAGTTGCTAAAGGCCTAAGGCCATACCATGAGTTTGGTAGTGAAGTTTATCATTAAATGAAAACATTGCATTATTTTTTTGCCAGATCTATTAACCTTTACTAAATGAGTTCTATTTAGGCCATCAACCTAGTGATTGGTAGACGGAAACAAATAGTCAGTAATAATTTTGAAAGTTTCTTTAACGGGAATGTTAGTGAAGAAGGGCTTTGTATGAAAACTAGCCATATAAGAATTTTTAACTGAAAGGGAGGTGATGAGTTTCGCAAAGACAGACTTGTTTTGCACACTGTATTGACTAGATTTAACAGGTTGTTTGAATGTTAATAAGTACTTTGAGAGTTTATATGTTGGGGAATTAATCGCTGAAAGGATAGGTTTAAAATGGAGGTCTTACTTGTAAGTTTTAGGCAACCTATACCATTGGTTTGGTGTAGATGCTGAAATGAAAAGAGAGCTCAAGGAATTTGAAATGCACCTTTTTATGAAGGTTCTTAGAAAGTTGCTAATTTTGTCCTCAATTCAAAAAATATGTTTGAATATATTATCTGTCATGTGAAAAAAAGTTAGAAGAATGTGAAAACCTTTGTTGCAATTTCTCTGTATAATTTGGTCTGTCAACAATTAAAACCTCCTCTCACTTATCCGGTCTATAAACAACGATCGATTTATCCTTTCCAATATTTTTAAATATCTTTAAATCAGTAATTAAAAGAGAAAAGGGAGAAAATATCGTATTCCCTTTATTATTATTATTATTATTATTATTATTATTATTATTATTATTATTATTATTATTATTATAATACATCGCTAATAACATCGCTAGTAACCACTGGCGTCCCCCAAGGATCTATCTTGGGGCCATTACTTTTTACCCTATATACGAACGACCTATTCAACTCGCACGACTCTTACTCCATCTCTTTTGCTGACGATATTTCGATATTAATAACCGATAAAAATCATGACACTCTCTCACAAAAAGCTGTGTTTGCTTTAAATAAAATAATGACTTGGATAAATTCTAATAAACTTTCATTAAATGTGCAAAAAAAACATCATATCTTTTTATTAGTAATAAAAATATAAATGAAGACTTTAAAATTAACTTAAATCAAACCGAGTTGCAACGAGTTTCAAATGCAAAAATACTGGGTGTCATATTCGACGACAAATTAACGTTTAAAGAGCATATAAATCAATTAGTAAATAAATTAGCGAAATATATGTATATTTTAGTCAAATTAGCAAAGTCCATCCCCTTATATATTTTAAAAAAAATATACTACACACACGTACACTCACAGTTGTTGTATTGCCTGCCAATCTACGGTATTGCTAGAAATTATGTTATCAACCCTGTTGTTCTCATGCAAAAACGCTTTATTCGTTTACTATCTGCTAGTCATCTTTATGAACATACCCAACCTCTATTTAAGAAACTTAAAATTTTACAGTTTCATCACTTATTAAATCTTACTCTATTAAAAGAACTACACAAAATAATGAATAATGAAACCTGCAATTTTTTAATAACTAACTTTCGTAATAATCAAATTCGAAGAGATGTTAATCTGCGAAATAATCTACATATTAATCCACCTTTTTATAGGTTAGAGAAGGCCAGACAAGCTGTTACTTTCAAATCAGCAAAACTGTTTAACGCTCTACCAACAGATATTAAAAATAAAAAATC
>SEYY01018477.1:0-10000 GCA_009176605.1 Armadillidium nasatum | reverse complement strand
AAAAAAAATGGTAAAAAACATACTCTTCCGGAGAAAAAAATTAAAATAAACTTTACATTAAAAGTTTTTTTAAATTTGGCAGATATTTAGAAAAGAGACAGAGCTAAAACTTTAATTTAAAGCACTTTTGAAACCTATTTGTTTGGTTCGAGATACAGCCTCTCAAACTTTGGAAATTTTGAAATTTCTTCGAAAATTACCAATTTTCGGTAAGCAATATCTCGAAAAGAACAAATAGCATTCAATAAACTATTTAAAAAAATTTGTAGCACTGTCCCTCCTATATAGACCCTCAAAAAATAGAACTTTTAATGTGTAGTCTTTTTAAAAAAAAAATTTTGTCCGGGGGTGTCAGTTTTTCAAAATTGGAAAAAAAAATTTCAACACCTGATCAAGTAAGGGCACATAACTTTTTTTCTGTAAAGCAGAGAACCAAACTCTGTTTTTTAGTAGTCAACAGATTTTGGAATATAGATACCAAATTTCAGACCAAAAAATTTTTGACTTGGCCTCACCGTAGATTTAAACATACCTTAAATTTTCGGAAACACATTAGGATTGGAGTTTTTCGTCGGGAAAAAAGCAAATCAAAAAAGCAATGAAATTTTCAGGAGAATCAGATGAAACAACATTGGATCCTTCCCATAAGTTACAAAAACGAATATATTTTTTGTACATTCGTTTTTGGAATTCCTTTATGAGGTTGCATTTTCAATGTTTACTGCATGCTGTAATTTAAAGGAAATATACACTTAATTAGGATAAGCATAAACAGCAACGTTGCTTGAAAAATTCCCAAAGAAGTATATATATGTAAGATATATATATATATAATATATATATATATATATATATATATATATATATATATATATATATATATATATATATATATATATATATATATATATATATATATATATTTTAGTTTGACCGGGGTGGTCAATTGGCTATCAAAGAAAGTTGAACAAAATATAACGGACTAAACCGTAACGAAGGAAAAAATAACGGAAGTTATTCGGTACGCAACATGAAAGAAAAAGTAACGAGTCCTACTCCGTTACTCAAAAAAACTAGATCCGTTAGTAACGGAGTAAGGGATCGGTGTCCACCTTATATATATATATATATATATATATATATATATATATATATATATATATATATATATATATATATATATATATATATATATATATATATAGTTGTTCTGTTTATTTATCTCCTAATTCTACTGACTATCCAAAATTCTTTGACTATCTAAACTAGAGCACATTCAATCTTCTTCTCCTTTCTCGGAAATCTTCATATTAGGTGATTTCAATGTTCACCACCGCCAATGCCTTTCTTATAGTTCTCATGATCCACCTGGTGAACGTGCCTTCCATTTCGCTATCAAAATGACCTTGAGCAGTTAGTGCAGCTCCCTACTCGTATCCCTGATCGTCTTGGAGATGAACCCAACATTCTAGACCTTTTTCTAACTTCTAATCCTTCTCCTTATACTGTTAAGCTCTTTCCACCTCTGAGTTACCCCGGTCATCTTCTTATCTCTGTACCGTCTTGTATCTCTTCAAGTCTTCGGCAAGAAAGACCCCATTCTGTTGAAAGGAAACGTTTGTGGCGTTTCGTTGCCCCAAGCTGGCCGGACTTGTGGTCGTACTTCTTTGATTTCCCGTGGCATGATTATTGCTTCCGTGGAAGGGGTCCCTCGGAGTGTGCTGAACGCATAACCGAGGTGATTCTCTCCGGCATTGAGGCATACATTCCATTTTCTTTCCCTTTTACTAAACCCAACAAACCTTGGTTTAACTCTACTTGTTCTCGCGATATCCGCCGCAAGGATGCTGCCTTCATGGATTACCGTCGTCTTCAAACTTTAGAAACTCACGCTACTTATATTTCATTCCGGAATCGTGCTAAATCTATCCTTCGTAACACTAAAAACTCATTTCTCCGTTAAAAATTCAATAATCTTTCTGGTTCCTCTTCCTCACGCTCTTTCTAGCATTTTGCAAAAAATGTCAACTCTAACTTTGCTTCTTCCTCTTTCCCTCTTTTAGTATATTCTGACGACACAACTACTGTTTAACCTTCTTCTAAACTTTTGTCTCTAATTCTACCTTAGGCGATTCCGGAGGTATTCCTCCTCCTTCAACTCCCTCCAACTCATTTATGCCTAAAATTAGATTTCTTCTATAGACGTTATTTCTGCTCTCTCTGAGCTTAATACTAAGAAGGCGTACGCTTCTGATGGTATTCCTCCTGTGGTTCTCAAAACTTGTGCTTCCGAGCTTGCACCCTGCCTTGGTAAACTGTTTCGTTTTTGCCTTTCTAATTCAACGTTCCCTTCTTGCTGGAAACGTGCGCTCCTTCAGCCTGTGCCGAGGAAGGGGATCCCTCTCAACCCTCCAACTACCGTCCCACTTCTTTGACCTCCGTTCTTTCTAAAGTTTTCAAATATATCCTTAACAGGAAGATTTGGAAACATCTCAATTCTTCTAACCTTATCTCTGATAACTATATGGCTTTCGTAAGAAACGCTCTACTGGTGATCTTCTTTCCCTTTTCTCCGACTCTTGGTCCTCCGCTCTTCGGCATTTCGGTGAATCCTTTGTTGTTGCGCTAGACATATCGAAAGCCTTCGATAACGTCTGGCACAAATCTTTGATTTCCAAACTCCCCTCTTTCGGTATCTATCCTTTCATCTGTGATCTTTTCTCTAATTTCCTTTCCGGTCGTTCTATAGCTGCTGTTGTAGACAGCCAACGTTCTTCCTTTAAACCTATTAACATTGGTGTTCCTCAGGGTTCTGTTCTATCCCCTACACTTTTTCTACTTTTCATTAATGATTTTCTTTCTATTACTTCATCTCCTATCCACTCCTATGCTGATGATTCGACACTTCATTACTCCTTTCAGTTTGAAAGACGTCCATCCCAACAGCTGTTATTAGACTCGTGAAGGAGCAAAATAACGTCTGATCTTTCACATATTTCAAATTGGGGCAGAGAAAACATGATTGTTTTCAATGCCTCAAAAACTCAGTTCCTCCATCTCTCCACTCGACACAATCTTCCACACAACTATGATATCTTCTCCGAAAACACACAACTCAAACCTTCATCTGTACTTAATATTCTTGGTGTTTCTTTTTCTCGTGATCTTTCTTGGAAAGATCACATTAATACTCTCTCTAAGCAAGCTTCTAAGATGTTGGGTGTTCTGAGGCGCCTTCAGAATTACCTCACGCCACCTCAGTTGCTTGCTTTTTATAGGGGTGTTGTTCGTCTTTGCATGGAGTATGCTTCACACATCTGGGGTGGTTCCACTCATACAGTTCTCATTGAGATGGTGGAGTCTAGGGCATTTCGTCTCATCAACTCTCCTGCTCTTACTAACTCTCTTCAATCTCTTTCTGTCAGTCGAATTGTTGCGTCACTCTCTCTATACTATCGCTATTACAACGGAGGCCTACCGAATTCCACTGGAGTTGGAAAAATACTATTCTGGTTGATGGTGGCCGACGTGTCCAGATACACGGCGTTTGAAAGTATGCAAGTCAAATTAAGTTGGGAAAGCAGACAAAGGGAGTGTGTTCCAGACTTTACCAGTAGAGTATATTTAAGATTGAGCATAGCTCTTCTGAACTCTCTCGTCGCATACCTCCTAAATTGAGAAGAGCTCTTGTGACACGACTTTCTACACAGTCTAATCCTCTCTCTGTCCAACTCTCTGACCCCAGACTTAACCGCTATGCTCAATCTTACATATACTCTACTGGTAAAGTTTGGAACACACTCCCTTTATCTGTTTTCCCAATTTCCTTTGACTTGCATACTTTCAAACGCCGTGTATCTGGACACGTCGGCCACCATCTACCAGAATAGTATTTTCCCAACTCCGGTGGAATTCGGTAGGCCTCCAGCCTTTGCCCACCGGAGGATATATATATACATATAAATATATATATATATAGTTGAAATTGGTCTGTTCCTAGGGAACCTTAATTTAATAATAAATAATGTTGCTAGCAATGCAGGAAAAGATATCATTTTATTAAGCTTTAATAATAGATGCTAAAGGCAATATGAAGTAAATAAATAAGTTCATATGATAGACGTTTCGGGTTATCTAAACCCATTATCAATATCATCTGTAAATGAAATAAAATAAGTAACAATCAGAATAAATGTAAGAGATAATTATAAACACAATTTTAACAAATTAATAACACCAAGAATATTATCAATAATTGAACTAAAAATAAAATAAAAATAAATAAAAATAAATATTAACTATAAATTAAGCACACTAAACTATTGTGAACAAGGTGAGTACAAATTAACAAATAAGCAAATTGAGATTTTGTCAAACAGGTTGTAGTCTGTAGTTACTTGGTTGTAGAATTTCAAAAATATGAATGGATGAAACAGGTGTATTAGGGGGTAAAATTAAGGTTATTTAATGATAAGGTTATAGCTGGATGAATTGAGGTTAAGCTATCAGGAGAGAGGTGGAAGAGGCTGATTGATTAAGAGTAGGTTGGAGTTGTCTGATATGCAATGATTCTAATATTTTACGGTCTAAGGTATTAGAAGAAGATGTCAAGATACTAAAATCTGTAAGTTGTAGGGTGTGATTTTGGGAGGATGAGTGATCACGAATGGGGGAGTTTTCAAGGGAAAGGAGAGGTAGATTCGTTCGGAAGGAGGTGCCTTTAGCATCTATTATTAAAGCTTAATAAAATGATATCTTTTCCTGCATTGCTAGCAACATTATTTATTATATATATATATATATATATATATATATATATATATATATATATATATATATATATATATATATATATATATATATATATATATATATATATATATATATATATATATATATATATATATATATATATGGAGATTGAAATGGGTTTGAAAGAGGTTTAGAGACAGTATTAGGAGAAGAATGGATGGGTGGTGGAAGGAAAAGGCCCACACCTTTCTAAGACGGATGAAGTGAAAGGAGCATTTTAAAAAAGAGGACCGAAAGAACGAATGAATGGTTGAGAACTAAATCAAGAATGGGATATATACCGACCAGATACGAGGCAAAGCCAATGAAGAGCAGAGTAGAAGAGCTAGAGATTATTGAACTGGAGGTGAGAGGAAGATCAGAGAGAATAGATCCTTGATATATGGTCTGGCAAAATCATTTAGAGAAGATAAAACCAAAGTTAACAACATAAAAAATGCCGCAGTATTGATGACATCAAGAGAAAATAACGAAAGATGGAAAGAGTGTTTCAAATCGTTCCTGAACGTCTGTATGTGGGAGGGAGGGGGTAATGCGGGTGAGGAATTAAAGGTACAAGAAAAAGTGAATTTCACCAGGGAAGAGATTAAAAGAGGCGTTTGCCGAAATGAAAGGAAAAGCTTCTAGAGAGAATGGAATAGCGAGAGCTGATAAAATATACAGGTGATTTAACTAAAAACATATAGCAATTACAAAACATGTTGGAGAAGCCAAGTTACGTAGGAATGGAGAAATATCATTATGTAAGGGCAAAGTAATTATTGGCATTTATTCAAATTACTGGAGTATGTCAATAATGAAACAAAGTTTTAAGGGTATAAGAAAAAATTACAGAGGAACTGATAGAATGAAAAAATTGAGCCTGCTGTATGATGAACATCTTGGTTTTAAACAAGGCAAAGGAACCTGATTTTATTATTGGTTTGAGGCAGATTGTGAAGACATCAGAGTATAAAATCGTAGTAAGTGTTGCTTTTATAGACCTGTGGTAGTTTTTCGATTAGTTTCCCAGAAGTTGGGAAAGAACTTGGAAAGGGAATACGGAAAATAAGGTACAATGTTGATGGAAGTCAAGAGCTTGTATGAGTTTTATGTATGAACAGTCTGTACTGACATAAAGATGAGGGCTGGTTTAAAGTCAAAACGAGTAAAACTAGGTAGTGTGTTTTCATATCTGCTATTTGTTAAGTATACAAAACAAGTTATACAGAAGTTTAATTAAGGAGGGATGGGAAGGAGTAGTGTGGTATTCTCAAAACAGACGATTTCGCATTCTGCAGTGTGAGTGGGATAGATAAAGAGACAGGACTTAATAGATGGAATGAGTGTTGTGAAGATGCTTTGAGAATGGATAAGGATAAAATCTTAATCCGATGATAAATTGGCAAAGAGATAGAGATAGACTAATATTCAGACCCATGGCATGGATATAAGATAAAAGAGGTGAATCAATTATTATTATCAAGAACAAAGTAAGTCCCATTACAGTTATGCAACTGGTGGCGGGAATTTTTCTTCCTTTTGAAACGAATACCATATAATACTGGCTCTAGTCTATATGATGTCTAATAAGGACCAACTTCAAATTTTATTACATTTTTTTATAGCAATATTGTACTTTCAATGAGTAACGCAATAACATGATAAAAACTTTATTTCAGTTGTTTGTGTGTGGCAAATATTTTATCTAAGTTTGGATTATTGCCACTCATTTCACTCACCCTTTAGCCACTAAATATTATTTAGGAAAACTATAGGAAAGGATTTAACAACCAAAGTTGAATAATATTATTAATACATACACGAGAATTAACAGTAAATTGAAAATAAAAATATAAACATTTATTAGGTATAAAGGGATTTGATTCGTCTTACGTATTCATTCCAGAAAATAAATTATAACATGCTAGGCAATGATTATTAGATAATGATTGAAAAAGTGATTGAACCTCTAAAACCTTTTGGGAAATATAATAACAGACTGAATCATACAAACGCTTCTATTGAAACTTTATTTCTCTAATGAAATCACAAAAATAAATGCTTTCTATATCAGAGTCATTTTCAAAGTCATTATAAAATAAATAATGCAGATGATTTGTTCTAAAATATTACAAAAGTAAAAGAAACACCTTGAGGTGAGTCGGACATGAAATTAGACTTTTTTATTGCCAGAAAAAAAACACTAATTTTTTTTATATAATTTCTCAAACTTTATTTTCCATGTTTTCAATTTTACAGTAGCTCATATAATAAATACAATAAATATAATATTTTGACTGTCCAGTTCTCTAAAACGAGGATGCTAGGGAAAACATTGTGATATAAAGCTAATGGTCTTTCTGAAAAAGACTGTACAAATTCAAGTTTTTCTACATTATCTTTCGAGTTGGCAGTCGTAAAAGATCACTATTTTACTTGTTTTGCTTTCATAGTCATAGAATTTATATTTAACACAGAATTCAACGATATAGCGTTTGAGAATCAAACTAAAGACTAAAAGTAAAAATAAAAATTGTTTATAAAATAGTTAAAAGTATATGAAAAAATATTTAATGCTATATTCATTTTTTTTTTTTTTTTTTTTTTTTTTTTTGTACATTTTTTTTTTTTTTTTTTTTTTAAATTTTTAAGCTATACATTTTTATTTTGTTTTTATTCACTATTATAAAAAATTTCATGTAAAACGGACATTTTCATTTTTACTTAAGTTTCCAAGGTCTTCTCACTGATTTCTCTCTCTCTCTCTATATATATATATATATATATATATATATATATATATATATATATATATATATATATATATATATATATATATATATATATATATATATATATATAATCTCAGGCTTGGGTCCCAGTACAAGTACTTGTAATTATACTAAAGTACAAATTGCCGAGAATTTATAATTGAGATTTCAAAATTCGAAGGTACAGTCGTCCACAGGAGTTCGTCCAACATTATTGATACACATATTCATTTTAAAAAAAAATGGCAGTGATGGATTTATCATTTAAAGATTTAACCAATGAGAATTTAGTTAAACTCCTCCAAAATTTTTTATTTTCTTTTAATGTGGAATATATGATTTATTTAAGAGGAGGGTTGAATTTAAAAAAAGAAATTTTTTTTATCCGATTCTCCTGAAAATTTCAGTATATATAGCTTTTTTCCCGACGAAAATAGTCGATTCCTAACGTTTTTACGAGGGATTTAATGTTTAGCAGTTATATGGGAATGTTTTTCAAAATTTAAATCTACGGTGAAGCCACAAAAAAAATAATTTTGGTCTGAAATTTGGAACATATGTTCCTTATTCTATTGGCTACAAAAATTTTTGATAGACTTTTGCTCCCAGAGTTACACAAAAAACAGTATTAGTCCAAGACTGACCCACTATCGAAAGAAATTATTTTTTGGAAAAAAAAAATTAAAATTTTCGAGGAAAAATATTTTTTTTAAAAAAAAGTATAATTACTACGTAAATAAATTTTGGCAAATTTATAGAGGAGTGTTGGAGCTACAAATTCTTATTTATACTTTGTTCGATCTGATTTGTTTGTTCCGAGATATGATCTCTCAAAAAAGGTCTATTTTTAGAAAATTTTCAAACATTTCAAAAGTTTGAGAGGCTATATATCCTTCCTTCAAACAATTAGCATTTATTAATGCTCTAAATAAATGTTGTAGACCTATCTCTCCTCTAAACAATGTCCAAATTTAATCAAAATTCTCGAACAGGATTTTTTTTAAATAATTTTTTTCTCCGAAAGGGTAAAAAAAAATAAAAAAAAAATTTGACTGATTATACCTCTTTTTTTGGACGTGATATCAAAAATCGCTTGTGGCGGATTAAAGAGATTGAGGCTAAGTTATTATAATATTTGATCTAATATTTCTTTAATATTGGAAATAAATTTACCATAAAAAAATTATTTACGAAATGATCAGGTAACTTAGAATTGTAATTAATTTAACAGATTTAAAATGTTGTTTTTGTTTTATTTAATGGTTTTAGATGGGATATATATATATATATATATATATATTATATATATATATATATATATATATATATATATATATATATATATATATATATATATATATATATATATATATATATATATATATATATATATATATACACAGAGAGAGTGTGTGTTGTAAGAGTGGTACGTAGCTGGGTCATAAACCGATTGTCTTTCTGCTTCTGAATGATTTACATTATATATTATTATGGCTTCATTGAGAACATTTCACTCATGCCTCATCTTATACGAGAGAGTATTCGCAGAGATTCTATAGTGTTTTCAACCACCCAACACAAAATATTTCAGCTAACTTATATTTACTGCTTTCATCTAAATTATTTTAAATATGGCTCTGGAAAAGACCCTCAGAGTTCGTGAGGAAGTAATCAAAAATTGTTCTATAGTCAAACCAACCACATCCACAGCTTCAAAGTTTATGGACTCTAGTTATGGGAGTTGTCCTGTCAATGATCTTCCTAGATGTCCCGATGGATAGCCTATCTCTTTTTACTCTGATTTCTGGAACATTCGTGACCTTAAAACGCTGATAACGAAAACTTATCTATTAAATTCTATTCACCTCTTGATTTCATTTACAAAAGTGGATGTGTCTATGTCAGAGATGATGTTGCTTGTTGTTGTGTTCGATATTTGAAGCCGTCTGATATCTTTTACTTTTTGGCTTCATCTCTCATGCCAATCTGCGAAAATATTTTTGACTTATTTATTTATCTCCAAATATTACTGACGAACTTAAATTATTCAATCATCTAGTTTTCAACTTAAAACACATTCCATTCTTTAAAAAAAAAATGTAATTAGTTTTTCATAATTAGAAACAGTTGATGAGTAAAAAACTTTTAAAAAAAACTATGTAGAATGGCCATGAAATGCCTCCTATGACTCGTATAAAGGAATTTATTTATTTTTTTTTTAATTTTGATATTCTTTTTAATATCCTTATAGAAAATTTTCTTTTAATTCAAAATATTTATATAGTTTTTTATAATTCCAATTGGTTGCTGAGATATGACCTACTCAAGCATGGAGTAATTCATATGCAATTGGAAAGAGTATTATTTTGACACAATTTTCTCGAAATAACATTTTTCAAAGGAAAAAACTTCACAAAAAAAAATAAATAAATAAA
>SEYY01018476.1:17500-20000 GCA_009176605.1 Armadillidium nasatum | reverse complement strand
ATTAATTATTATTATTATTATTATTATTATTATTATTATTATTATTATTATTATTATTATATTATTATTATTATTATTATTATTATTATTAGGCTGTAACAGGGATGCAGACAGTACTCACAACTCAACTTCTTCTCCGGGCCTCTCAAATCTCAAATATCTCCACAAACCACCACTTAACTATCAATTAAATCCGTTACTATAATAATTCCAAAAGCTGCAATTTCCTCACGGCAATGTAAACCACTATATTACTTTTTAATCATGCCGTCAATGATTTGGCGTTTGCTTCAAATAGTCAAGCAATTAGGTTTTTTTTATTGCTTATTAATTTAAATTTTTTTTAAATAAAAAAAAAAAAAAAAAAAAAAATAAAAAACTAAAATATATATATATATATATAATATATATATATATATATATATATATATATATATATATATATATATATATATAATATATATATATATATATATATATAATATATATATAAACTTTAGAAGAAATATGTACATTAAAATAATAAAAAAAAAAAATTTCTTTAAAAATAAATAAAAATAAAAAATAAAAAATTAAAAGATCCTTAACGATATAAAAATTAAATTAAATATAGAGCCTACTCATAAATAGGTAATTTGGCAACAAAAAGAATATGTAACAATTAAAACTAGAATAATGATAAAATCCAAATACAAAACACAGGTAAATATACATACATACATAGGTATACATAACTGCTAATTTAATTTATTAATAAAGGTTCTTTGAAATGGAATCACTTATAATTATTTTATTTTAATTGAAGCCAAAGTTGAAGGAAGCACAAAATTAATGGTTATAACAACTACTACCCCAACTATAGAGTCTTAAGTTTAAAAGCATAATCCTCTGTTTTAAAATTTATTATTGTTATTCCACTCACGTAAGGAGTGTCTGTTCTATAATCTATAGATCTTTCGCTAAATCTTTTATCATTTACTTATTTCTAAACCCATTATAGATATTTCGTTCAATCTTTTATCATTTACTTATTTCTAAGCCCATTATAGATCTTTCGCAAAATCTTCCATCATTTACTTATTTCCAAACCCATTATAGATATTTCGCTAAATCTTTTATCATTTTCTTATTTCTAAACCCATTATACATTTTTCGCTAAATCTTTTATCATTTACTTGTTTCTTAACCCATTATAAATCTTTCGCTAAATCTTTTATCATTTACTTATTTCTAAACCCATTATAGATTTTCGCTAAATCTTATCATTTCTTATTTCTAAACCCATTATAGATATTTCGCTAAATCTTTTATCATTTTCTTATTTCTAAACCCATTATACATTTTTCGCTAAATCTTTTATCATTTCTTGTTTCTTAACCCATTATAAATCTTTCGCTAAATCTTTTATCATTTACTTATTTCTAAACCCATTATAGATCTTTCGCAAAATCTTCCATCATTTACTTATTTCCAAACCCATTATAGATATTTCGCTAAATCTTTTATCATTTTCTTATTTCTAAACCCATTATACATTTTTCGCTAAATCTTTTATCGTTTACTTGTTTCTTAACCCATTATAAATCTTTCGCTAAATCTTTTATCATTTACTTATTTCTAAACCCATTATAGATCTTTCGCTAAATCTTTTATCATTTATTTATTTCTAAACCCATTATAGATCTTTCGCGAAATCTTTTATCATTTACTTATTTCTAAACCCATTATATAAACTAAACCCATTATAGATCTTTCGCTAAATCTTTTTCAACTCATTAAGTTCCTCAAGTGGTGTCTCATCTATGATAGGCGGATACCTATTTTTTAAAACCCTCTGGTAAGTTCCTATGTCAATACATTCAAACAGGTTCTTTTAGCTGTAAGAGGTTTTTAAAAATTTATTTCTTTATAAGTTTAATAACATGACTACTTTATTCGTTATAATTTTATATATATATATATAATATATATATATATATATATATATATATATATTATATATATATATATATATATATATATATATATATATAAATTATTTATTTTATTTATAAGACTACCAAGAACACAAGAAGGATGCCATATAAGAAAAAATATCTTATGTTCCAGATTTAAGATCACATAACCATTTTTAGATGGCATGCATTTTTACTACTGTATTTGATAATGTCCATAACATACCCCTCTGCCCATTACCCTAAGAAGAACAAAAGGAAAATTACATAGAAAAGAAAAAAAAAAAAAAAAACCACCAAACGTTCCAGATTTCAGACCACAATCATTTTTATATCTCGCAAACATTTTTTAATTCTATATTTGATACTACTTATTACTGAAACTCATTTCCAATTATCCTAAGAACAACATTACAAGGTTGTCATAAAAGAGAAAAAAAATTCCATCATAATTTATAAGCTCAACAGACAAACATTCCCACGACTCTTTTTCATGAAATACGAATAAAAATTTAGAAATATTAAAAAAACAGAAAAACCAATTT
>SEYY01018476.1:0-7500 GCA_009176605.1 Armadillidium nasatum | reverse complement strand
AATTAAACGAGAGGGTCCAATTTTATTTTTTTTTATTTTTTATCCGCTTCTCCTGAAAATTTTAGTATAGATAGCTTTTTTACCGACGAAAAAACTCCACTCCTAAAGTTTTTAAGAGAGATTAACCGTTTAAAATTTATTTTGTTTTTGAAATTTAAGGTACGTTTAAATGTACGGTGAGGCCAAGTCAAAAAATTTTTTTTGTCTGAAATTTGGTGGTGTATTCCTAATCTATTCCTATTGATCTATTGGCTACAAAAGCTTTTAACAGACTTTTGCTCCCAGAATTATACAAAAAATGTTATTAGCCCAAAACTGGCCAACTATCAAATTTTTTTTATTTTAGTATTTTTTTTTTTTTTAATTCAACCTTTTTGTAGAAAAAATTAAAAAAAAAAAAAAAAAAAAAAACTACAACTACTACATTTCTTGTTTTTGGTGAGTGTATAGAGTAGTGACTGGGCTACAAATTCCTCTCTATATATTATTCGATCCGATTCGTTTGTTCCGAGATGTAGCCCTTGAAAAAAGGTCAATTTTTGACCAATTTTCAAAACTTCCCAAAGTTTGAGAGGCTACATGTCTCTTCAAGCAAATAGCATTTAATAATGCATTAAATAAAAGTTGTAGATCTATCCCTCCTCTAAACAATATTAAAAAAAAAAAAATTGTAGGACTCATTTTTTTTAAAAATAACTTTTTTTTTTTTTTTTTTTTTTTTATTTTTTTCAAAAAAAAAAAAAAAAAAAAAAAAAAAAATCGAGTGCTTATAAGTTTTTTTCTAGACGTGATATCAAAGATCTGTTCGTATTAATGCAGGAAATTAGAGCTAAGATTGTTCAGTTAAAATTTCAGCTCATGTAGACCAGTGGTTTGGCCCCGCTATTCATTATTTTCCCAACTTTGACCCCAAATAACTTTCAAACCATTATAGATTTAGAAAAAACTTCGAAATCAACTTAGATTGTCGGGAGAAAATGTATATACCCTGAAAATTTCAGCTCAATCAGTCAAATAATAAAAATGTTTTTAAAAAAATTGGACCCTCTCCTTTATAAATAAATGGTTAAGCAGGTTTTCAAAAATGACTGATTTGCTTCATCTTAACATTTTTATTTAAAAGATACTCATGGAAAATTAATGAATCCTTTTGTCGTTACGTAATATCACAAATTGAATTCAGTACTGAAAGTTGAGAACTCAAATTATAATATAAAAACATCAATATTTCTTCATTTACAAGGCTTAAATAACCAGCATCTTGCGTGTTCGTCCATGTTTCCTCCTTTAGTAAAGGACTCTTTCGTTTTGAATGGAAGAAACAGGGGAACTCATGTCTCGAAGCAACTTTAAACAAATTGGCAAAAATTTCTTTCGAATTTCTCCTCCGTAAATATGGGTCATCTCTTGATGCTAAGGGTGAGATTTAAATAATCTTTTTACTGTGATAACTTTTGTTATCATAGGTAGCGGCTTGCTAGGCCTGTCCTGCCCTGTCCACAGCTCCTGTAGTCTAATTCCAGGGTGCACGACGAGGACGCGGAGTTGAACTTTTGCTGTGATAACTTTTGTATGCCCTTATCATCATTTGTTTTATCATTTGAGAAAGGAAGCTAACTCATCAAATAATAATCAATTCTGATTATCTTCTCAAGTAGAAGAATCTTCTTATAAATTCCGTCGATGTTATGATCCAATACTTGCTGATTTAACCAGCATCCATACTGTTATTTATTCTGCCTGAATCTTTATTTTGAATATATATATATATATATATATATATATATATATATATATATATATATATATATATATATATATATATATATATATATATATATATATATATATATATATATATATATATATATATATATATATATATATATATATATATATATATATATATATATATATATATATATATATATATATATATATATATATAATAGCGAGGATGACCAAAACATATTTAAACATTTTAATGTTTAATTATAAATATTAGCCGACTAGTTTCGGGTATGATGCACTTCTTTTCATTTTCAAGACTTGCAATATAATGATAAAATTTTTTGTACAAGGCGAAAAATATATAATACTATAAAAAAATTAAATAAGTTAAATAGTATGAAACTGATTTAAATAAATATCAATAAGTATATTGAAAAATAAATGAGTAAATTTTAAATTTGAAAAAGAGTTCACGATATTAACAAAATTTCACTTCAATATTAGTAAACTATTAGAATATAAATTATCATTTAAGTTTGGTTTGAGATGTCAAATATAAAAACATTCCAACAACTGAAGATCAGGTTCCTCAGCTTCAGCCAAAAATTCCAAAATTGGTATCCTGTGAATGATGGTTTCCCTGGAGAGAATGAGCATTTATATCCGAATAGCAGGGGATGATATAGTTTAATCTAAAAATATGAGAAATGAAGAAATCGAATTTTGCTGTCAATCCGGTAAAGGTTGATTTCCTAAAGAAATTTGGTGTTAAATTTGTTGTTTTCCTTGTATATGTCGATATCAAGAAATACCAAAGAATTATTTTGCTCCACATCAACAGTGAATTTAATATTCGGATGTTTTGCGTTGATATATTGCAAAAATTTACTAACATGTTTGTCGGATTTTAAAAGAAGAAAGCAGTCATCCACATACCTCCTTTAAAATGTTGGTTTAAATTCTGCCAAATATTCATGAAGCCAAATTTTTTCATAAAAACACATGAAGATGTTGCTAAGACCCAAAAGATTTCTCCATAGTAACGTCATCAACTTGTTTAGAAATAAATTCAATTAAAAAAGAATAATGAATTTAAGACAATTTCTAAAGTTTCTTCTAGTGGCACATTAGTAAACAAACTTTGTACATCAAAACTTGCCATATATATATATATATATATATATATATATATATATATATATATATATATATATATATATATATATATATATATATATATATATATATATATATATATATATATATATATGGTAAATACTAAGTAAACCGACAAACGCCATGAGGTACGAAAACTATCGGGTGAACAAGTTCTCTTAAATACACGTACTCGGAAAATGCACAATAAAGTCTATACATAGAATAAAGAGGCGCCACACCCGTAGGAACAAACATAAGAAAACAATATCAATGTTACATTATTACACTGCAAAAAGTGTCCCAAGGAATTCCCAACGAATCGATGGGACAAGTGGCAATAATGTCACATCGCATGTCCCAAAGATTTGTTAGGACATCGGTTGTGACAGAAATTTCGTTGTGACAAAAGTGCCACTTGTCCCATCGAAATTTGAACCTCCTTTCGTTGGGACTCTTCATTTTGTCCTAACGAAATTTTTGATTGTCTCAACAATGTCCCAATAAAAAATTTTCTATTATAATTTTTGCAAACCATATAAATATAATATTTAAAATAATTTCTAAATGCAGAAAATTTCTTTGTAACAATTTTTTTTTGTATTCAGATGCCATATAATTTTAATTAAAAGTTTTACTTCATTTTATTGATATCAATATTTCATAAAATCAGTTACATTTTAAGCATAAAAATTCATAAAATTTCTTTTTTACATCGATCAAGACTTATTTAAATAATAATATTGAGTTTATGAATAACATAATAAGGTCTATTATACTTTTTGTATTGCAGTATCAGTCAGATTTCAGGTAAAAAAAAATTTTCAAATATGTTTAGCGGAAATATTTAAAAGTGTTTTAAAATTGGAATATCATTTTAATATAAAAGATTTTTAAATACTTTAGTGTAAAGTAATCTTTATAAACACTAAAATTTAGAATGAAATTAGAAATAGTAAAATATATGAATTAAAACCTTAGAAAAGTATTATATGCGGTATACATAAAAAGGAAAACCAAACATAATATTTTGCTACATATATATTACGGAACTTACAAAAATATTGTAAAAAATTATACATATAATAAAGATTGTTATTTATTAACCAAATGATGGGAAAAATAAAAATAAGAAATTTCATATTTAAATAGAAAATGAAATAAAAATAATCAGTTATTTAAACAAAAATTAATACCTATATATTTTTATCAATTAAAAATTTAACTCACATGAGTTGATATTTCAACACATAAGGGTGGCTCAAATAATGTTTAAAATGCGTACTAATTTTTCTGACTGTAAATTACTTTCAAAGTTTGTATTTGTTAAAAGGGATTGCAGCAGCCCTAAATATTGGCCATAATTTTGGGGATAAGATAGATTTTTTAAATAATAGATGCAAAATGAAATAATTGATGCTTCAAGCATACAGAATTTTTCAAATTTTACACACTGGTTCTTGGAAATCTGTATTATACAATCCCCAAGGGAAAAAGTGTTTTCAACCCATAAGCATGGCCCATAATAAATACTGTTGGCAATGTCCTTGAGTGATGCATATTCTTTTATAAACAAACAGTCAGTGTCTGGGCCAAGATACTGAACAAGATCCATCAGATGATTAATTGACATTTCCTTCTTAAGTTTCCTACAAAGAGTTTTCAAGCACTCGCACATATCTGAGATATTCTTCTTCATGATCAATTCGACTTCTTGCACAAGCTGTGAAAAGAAACAGCATTGAGTTCATAATGTTATATTCTATTACACACATCAAAAACTTTAAACTGATAATTGACAGCAAAATGATAAAGTATTCAATTGATACTTTTTAATTAAAAGTATAATACGCTAGCAAATATTAAAAAAAAAAAATTTAAAAGCTATTTGAAATACATCTCTCAATTTTTACAACTAGACTAGAAAGATTTTATTTACTAAATTTCAAAATGAAACTATATACTAACTTAAAAATAAAAATAATGACAAAATTGGGTTTTGAATTATTAACATTGATATTCCTGTAATATAGACACCAAAAAATTGCGATAAATATTTGTAAAAATAAGATATTTGATAATCAAATTATACTAGAATGAATTTAGAATAAAAGGTGAGAATAGTTATTATACATACAGCTTGCGGATGATGCAGGTATTCAGGATGGTTATCTTCATCTTCATTAATTGCTAAATCTCTTCGTAATGAAAAAGTTTCTTTTAAAGCATGTAGAAGATCACTGATTTTCCAGTCATTCAAGGAACGATTCTATATATATATATATATATATATATATATATATATATATATATATATATATATATATATATATATATATATATATATATATATATATATATATATATATATATATATATATATATATATATATATATATATATAAACTAGATTCATTTAAAGAAATTTCTTTTGTTAAAAATTAGAATAGTCTATCTTTAATTGTAATTTCATTAAAATATCAAAAATTAACTTTGGAAGTGATAATCACCTTCAAGATTTCAAGGATTTCTTCTTTACTTAAATCAAAATTGTAATTGCTTCTTCTCAACCTCTCGCGTCTTTTTCTTCTTCTATCTGAGATTGTTGTTGTGAGAACACTCTTGAGAAAAAGAAAATAGAAAATAAAAATTTTAAACTTTAAAATTATAAAAAGTAGTCTATACTATACAAATATGTAATTTTGAAAGATTGCTAGATTAAATCTTTGAATATGTTTGCTCATACCAGAGGACCCTTAGATCTGTGCTTTCTCAAAAGATTTTGAGGCTCTTTTAACATCTTTGGGTAGGTTTCTAGAAGTTTCCTTTGAAGCTGAGAATACCCAATGCCCTGCACATTCCGATTAGACGACATTAACAAACTTTCATTACTGAAAAAAATTAAGATATTGAACCTCATTATTGGGGGTTATTTATTATACACAATATAAAAGAGTGAACACAAAGAAAAATACACTTACTAAAGCTTCAGTTTCACTTTTATTACCATAAGATTTTAAAAAATTACATTGAAAAATATGAAGGTTAAAATAATTTAAATATATTACTTCAAGCAAGAGGCTTTCACTTTACATATTTCATAGTGAACTGTGTAAACAGCAATAAATTTTAACGTTACTTACTCTAAATAATATATTATTTCATTCACTAGGAGGTTGAATATGGTCTTTCGTTCTGTTCCTCCAAGATCATCTCCATTTAAATACGGCATAACTTGTGAACTGAAAGTAGGAAGTTTAAATTTCGAAAACAGTATTTCCTTTATGGTTTGTTTGCCAGGTGTTGCAGCTCTATCACCATCATCATGTACACTAAACTGCAAATCCAAAGTGACGCTTAAAACCTTGAAAATATACTTCATTAATTACTGAGTGAAAAATTACAAGTTAAATAATTTTAAATTATCTCTGGATAACGAGAAGAGGGAATCATAACGTGTAACTTTTTTTCAATATAATAACATAAGAGAGTATCGGGCATTTCTAGTTCGGAATATGTTATGCATATAATATCACAAAGAATATTGCATTCATAAGTCATAATTGTTTTATTATACTTATTGCTTACTTTTTTACATACAAAAGATATTTTACCACTTTTTAGGACAATTTCTTCAATAAACAATATTGTTATTTTTTCTTCTTGTTTCAAAATAAAATCACCAGCTCTGTAAGACTTATTATTAATAACAACATCAGACAGTGTAAATACTGAATTGTTCATATCATGATCCTCTTTAAATATGTTGGTACAAAGTTTGCTTTCACCAACAATTTTATAATGTTCTGAAACATCAAACTTTGGTTGTCCATTGAAATGGAAAAAATTGTAAGTTAATTCCATACAAAACATTTCACTAACAGAATATGATAAATTTTTGTAATTATACCATTTTTTTTGCTTTATTACACTATGCTTGGCTTCCTGTCTTATACATGATATGTAACGTCCTGGGCCATGTGTCTTTAACTGATCAACAACATGCAATAACATATGCATTTTTGGTATAAAATTTTTACTAGTATACAATTCAAGAAATAAAATTTGATGATTTCTTATCAATTTCTTACAAACATTCAATGTCGAAGCAGACACTCGTTGTGACCATACTATTTTTGTAATTGCCAAGATTAACTTAAAGCATTTAACATTTGCATTGTTTTGAACACCTTGCAAATGTAAAAATATTGGTAAATGTAAAGCTAATACAAAAAGGGATTTTGAAGTACTTTTTACATTGAAATCATTTGAAGAAAAGTCTTTGGGATTTTCAGAGGTTTTAATGCTTCTGTGATATTTAAATGACTGTAGACAGTTATTCAGTTTTTCTCGCTGAATTAGTTTCTCCCTCATAAGTGAAGTAAGCATAAGTTGAATTTCCTTAAGAACAATACTTTCAAACAAAACATGCATCGGATTAAACAAGAAATCGCGTATTGGGATTGAAATGTTTAATATCAGAAAGCATTCCCTTATGGTTTATTCCCCATTCACTTGACAATGCTTGATATTTTTCAAAATTTGAAGTTCGAACTAACTCTATTTTTTCTTCCCTTTCAACATGTTCTTTAAACGTTCTAAGAGAACACTGTT
>SEYY01018475.1:40000-54944 GCA_009176605.1 Armadillidium nasatum | reverse complement strand
TGTTGCGTTGAAATTTTTGATTACAACTGTAACTTAGTTAACAACAACTACGCTACCGGCAAAGTATTTGTGCCTACGGAAATATATACAGAGGGTTGTTTACCTGCGACTTACAAATATTTTAAAAATAATCAATATTTCATTTTGGCTTGTCTTTTTATGGTATTTCTAATATAAATATTCTGCATATATCATTCAGGTAAACAAGCAAATAAACTTAAGTTTTGGAGTAGTTCTAAAAATGTATTTCCATTATCGTGAGAGAAAGACCATAAAATTTTTGTTTCCTTTATTAAAAATACTTTATTTCCACCTTCATCTGAAAAATAAAAATATGAGATTTTCAAAGTATTATTATTATTATTATTATTATTATTATTATTATTATTATTATTATTATTATTATTATTATTATTATTATTATTATTATTATTATTATTATTATTATTATTATTAGTAGTAGTAGTAGTAGTAGTAGTAGTAGTAGTAGTAGTAGTAGTAGTGACAAAGTTTGGTAGTAGTAATTAATTAATAAACAGATGAATGAGTAATTTACCAGTGATATAAATTATAAGCATCTAAACAGCCTCGATTTCATTTTGAGTCATTTTCAAGAGACGAAAAAAAATTCAAGAGTTTTCCAACATCATAAAAAAAGGATGGAAATTAAAGAACAAAATGGTGGTTTTACAAAATGGAATGTTGTCACATATATTCAAAGTAAACTGACGGAACTTAGAATTAAAAATCCAGAAATGGGAATTCCGATTCATAACACTACAATATGTGTATTTTAAATTATAATTTAATTATATATATATATATATATATATATATATATATATATATATATATATATATATATATATATATATATATATATATATATATATATATATATATATATATATATATATATATAGGTCCTACTACATTTCATGCACTCACGCGAAATTTTAATCCAAAGTTATTGTCAGTAAAAAAAAATCGGACAAAAATTCATTGGTGGCATTTTAATGAGTGTGGTGAATCTTTATAAGTTTTATTTTGTGTTCTTATATATATATATATATATATATATATATAATATATATATATATATATATATATATATATATATATATATATATATATATATATATATATATATATATATGTGTGTGTGTGTGTGTGTGTGTGTGTGTGTGTGCGCTTATGTGAGCAACGATGTTGTCTGTTCTCGTGTCTCTACTTTGGAGTCTTCTGAATTCTCTACTTTATGGTCTTAAACTTTCTTGCAACTCTACAACTAAATTTATCTGTTCTGTCTACTTATCTCCTAACTCTACAGACTATCCAAAATTCTTCGACTATCTTAACTCCAAAATAGAACACATTCTTTCTTCTTCTCCTTTCTCCGAAATCATCATATTAGGTGATTTCAATGTTCACCACCGCCAATGGCCTTGTATAATTGGAGTAACTGCGAGGAAGAAAAAAATTCTCGCAGTCTAAACAGAACTCCCAGCTTCTTTGAAGCCGCCCTAGCAACCATTGTGATATGAGGATTTCCAAGACATTTTTTTGTTTATGTGAAGGCCAAGGATGTTTATATTGTCAACAGGAGAGATGGGAGAACCATCGAAAGAAATAGAAAAGTTAAGAGGTGTCTTTGAGAGGGAGATTTCTAGAAGTTGAGTTTTTAAAGAGTTGAATTTCACAAGGGTTGAGACGACCCCACTGGGAAATTCTGCAAGAATGTAATCGGAAAGATGAAGACGAGAAGCAACTCTAGATGCAAAGGAAGGAGTAGATTTGAAATGAGTAGAAGAATGGAGGGTTGAGTCATCATAGTCATGAATGCATAGGATTAGATGAACAGCTGAGAAAATCATTAATGAAAAGTAGGAATAGAGTAGGAGACAAGACAGAGCCCTGAGGAACACCACTATTGACAGGAAATAGCTCCATCAACAACAGCTGAAATGGAACGATTAGATAGAAAACTAGACATAAGTAAGCAAAGAGTAGGAGGGGAGCTTGGAAAGCACTGACGCATGCCATACCCGGTCAAACGCCTTAGATATGTCAAGCGCCACCACGCAAGTCTCCCCATGGTCCCTAAGGGCAGAAGACTATAGATCTGTGAGATAGGAAAGTATATCACCAGTAGACCTCGAACGTCGAAAGCGATCGATCAGAACGCCGATTAGAAAGAAGGGAATGAGATTCCAGATGATCTAAGAAGTGAGAGTTGAGAAAGGTTTTAAAGATCTTAGACAGAATACAAGTGAGAGCTATAGGGCGATAGTTGTAAGGATCAGAGTGGCTACCTTTCTTCGGCTATCTTGTGACTCCGAATAAGTAGAAAGACTAAACATCTCTCTTCTTCTTCCTCTCCATGTGTTTCCTTTATATATATATATATATATATATATATATATATATATATATATATATATATATATATATATATATATATATATATATATATAATATATATATATATATATATATTTTATTTCACCTCTGGTGGGCAAAGGCCAGAGGCCTACTAAAATTCCACCAGAGTTAGGGAAGAAGACGGGATCCTAGTCAAATCAAAGGCCGACGTGACCTGATACACGACGTTTGAAGGTGTGTAAGTCATAGGAAGTTGGGAAAATAGAAGAAGGGAGTGTGTTCCAGAATTTACCAGTAGAGTACATGTAGGACAGAGCATGGCGGTAAAGTCTGGGGTCAGAGAGTTGGACAGAGAAAGGATGAGATTGTGTAGAAAGTCGAGTCGCATGAGCCCTTCTCAGTGGAGGAAGTATGCGACGAGAGAGTTCAAAAGAGCAGTGTTCATTGTAATAGCGATAGTATAGAGAGAGTGACGCAACAATTCGGCGGGCTGAAAGAGAATGGAGAGAATTAGTGAGAGCAAGAGAGTTAATAAAACGAAAACCCCTAGACTCCACTTTCTCAAGAAGAACTGTATGAGTGGAAACCCCCAGAAGTGTGACGCATACTCCATACAGGGGCGAACAACACCCCTATACAGAGCAAGCAACAAGGGTGAATTGAAGAAATACTGAAGGCGCCTCAGAACACCTAGAAGCTTGTTTAGAAAGAGAGGTAATGTGATCTTTCCAAGAAAGATAACGAGAAAAAGAAACACCCATATATATATATATATATATATATATATATATATATATATATATATATATATATATATATATATATATATATATATATATATATATATATATATATATATATATATATATATATATATATATATATATATATATATATATATATAATATATATATATATATATATATATATATATATATATATATATATATATATATAATATTATAATATATATATATATATATATATATATATATATATATATATATATATATATATATATATATATATATATATATATATATATATATATATATATATATATATATATATATATATATATATATATATATATAAGTCCTCCTTGATAGGAGTTTGTAGAGTTGGTTTGTTTTTTGTATCGATGTACCACTTTTTTTTCAACTAAAACTCCCGGTTAAATAATGAGCACTTTTTATCAAATCATTTTCGAGTCTAGACGTTATTAAAAATGTAAGAGTTTTTGCTTGTTCATTACAAGTCCTCAGAATTCGAAGGTATAAGGCATGAGTTATATATTTTTTCTTTACAACTCTTTCTTACTATCATATCTATTGCCTTCCACTTAAATATGTAACCTCTTATTATTTAAACGTATAACTAATTGCGAACCTTCTCTTTCAGGTCTTTTAATAAAAGCTAAACCCAAAGTTTTTATAATACGCCTAAAGAGCTTGTGAAATAACCTACAAAGTAATGGAGAAATAACAATGCTCTCTAGTCTTATTTTTTATTATCCGAAAACTTCAAATCTTTAGAAACTTCTTCATTAATTCTATTTTTAAATATCAAATAGTTTTCACCGAATTCTACCATAACAGCAGACAGTAACACAGCTGATTTTTTTTGTTTGTTTGTTTGTTTGTAAACAATATGAACGTAAGGCGTCATGTTTGATTATGCTAATTTGGCAATGACAACGTAAGAAATTTTCCAAAAACGAAAACGGCTTTATTAACCAGTTTAATGCCATCATTTTTAAAGAACTGATGGATGGGTATAAATTTCGCATGTAATGATCCGCTCTTTCTTTTGGTTTCAAATTTCAAATCCAAGTTGAAAATTTCCTAGGGAACTTTTGCTCCCCGTGCCAAATCTTTATTATATTTATAGCTTATGTTTATTAAATAACCGAAAATTTATGTTGAAATTCAATTAATATATTATTAGAGCATGGTATGTATGTACACCGAAATATTAATTTTAAAATCAGTAAGAGTCTATATGGCTTATAAGAATAAATATAGAAATTGAGACCGGCCAAATTTAAGCACTTTTGATGCATAATCATTAATCCATAAATTAAATACATAACTTGCAAAATATATATATATATATATATATATTGCAAGTTATGTATTTAATTTATGGATTAATGATTATGCATCAAAAGTGCTTAAATTTTCTTTTTTTTATAATTTATATAGAGGAATATTGCTTTCTTATAATGTTGTATAAAAATTTAAATGGTTGAAAATTAAAAGGAATTGTCTTTTCTGTTTTCTCTTTTGTCTATAACCTCAAATTGCATTAGATGAAAGATCAATAAAATTTTGTTGAAGATTTGATTGAATATATATTAGAAATTCTAAACTCTAACAGTTCTATATTGGATAAATTATATTAATGAAGATCAGATTCTTGTATTACCCTATATGAAATCTTGAACCAAATATTAAGGAAGTTATATTTCTAATATATATAAACTACTTTAAAGTTTTTAAACACAGTAAGAAGGAACTAATATATCTGTTATATCATTATGAAAAATATGACAAAATAAAACAAAATAATAAAAAAAATAAAAAAAAAATTTTTTTTTAAAAATTTTTTTTTTTTTCATTTTTTTTTGATTTTTTGATTTTTTTAAAAAAAAATCAAAAAAAATCACCAACCCTGATTTGTTTTGACTAGGACAGTTTCAATAGGACCATGTGGCATTCTAATTATCTCTATTTTTCTAATGTTCTAATAGTTAGTTAACTTTAGGAATAGTTGTTTTTCAGAATTAATATTAGTTTCTTGAAAAACTTTTAAACTTTAAATTCTTACATTTTTAAAATTAATTTTTTTTTTTTTTTATTGTTAAACAAAAAGTTCACATTTTACAAGCATTTCCTAATTCAGTGAGAGGAACTAGGATCTGCTAGTGTGATTGAACCAGTGCCTGCATGCATGCATGTCAATTAGTATACCATTTTGCCATAGTACACAGCAAATTAAATGTAATGTAATAGAACTCTTCCATTGGTCTTATACATAGTCCATTGTTGAAAAATGGCACTGATATATCAGAACACCAAAAGTACAGCTACTATTGTCTTTTGGAGGGTGATTCACCTTCCAAGTTTTAATTAAACTTAAAAACCCAATCCCCCTGCCCTTTCTACTTCTACAGTTTCCACTTGGGTCATCAGCACTTCCCACTAATGTAAATATTAATTATAAATACACACTGTACAATACTTTTATTTTATTTATATATATATATATATTTTTTTTTGGCCTGGCATTATTGTTCCTGTTGTTAGTCATTAATTGAAGCATTTACTTTTGTTTATCTAGTTTAAATTATGAGTTTTCAGATGACATGGGTATTTTAGGGGCTTGGTATTTAATTAATTATCTCTACAATTTCTTATGAGAAAAATTGCTTTGAAACTCAGTTGCTGAGTTTAAGTTCTGAGGTTTGACTGTATTTGCGTTTGTGTATGCTAACTCATTTATGCTGAAATTAACTTTTAAATTGTAATAAATATAAAATTGTACATCATTTATGACATATAAATTCAAAATATATACTTTTAGAAGAAAAGTTTCCTTAGCATAAAATGTAATTTATGGCAAAAATTAAATAAGGTCTTCAAATAGCCTTAATTTGCTTAGTCTTCATCAGATGATAAAATGACACCCATCTATCTTTGAACGAGGCCTAAAACCTACAGAGTCATAATTTCTCTGGTTAATCTGCATTTATGCATTTTCAGTTACTTTTTGAATCGTTTGTTGTAAAATAATTCTTATATCTGGGTATAAGGTCAAAAATCAAAATTAAGTTGATGGTAGGTGAGTTGACCATACATCAATTAAAAGTTAAAGTTTTAACTTAAATTATGGTTTTGCTTATATATAGTTTATGACTTAGAAACTTGAACATCTTCACATTTCAAAGGATTTGATGAAAATATAAATTTTTCCACTTGATGGAATCTTTCAAGGACGTAAGTAATATTAAATAAAATAATAAACTTCAAGAGGGGATGGTGAGTTTGTTATTAATCATTCCTGTATTGCAATCTTAGGGTTGAATTAGATTCTATACATTTTTGTCTTGTATGGAATAAACTGAGAGTTGAATATCTGCTGAAACTCATCACTTATCAGAATATGCACAAAATTATGAAATGAATTTTAATTTAGCTTCTAATTGAATGAAAAAAAAGGGAATTTTATTGTCTTCTTTTAAAGGGATAAATGTTTTCATATTTTTAATTTTATATTATTGTTATATTAAGCTTCATATGTAATTAGCTTTCCATATGTTTTAGTATATTTAAGAATTAGGTTTTTGTTATCTCTGCAAGCAAATATGTAAAATTATGAAAGGTATATAGAATATGTATACTATAGTACAAATCTAACATTTATTAAATTATATTTTCAATATGAATATTTTACTCATAATTGCAAAAATAAATGAAAAATATAACACATGGGTAAAATTTATTTATTTTTTTCCTTGGGTGAGATTTTATTGTCATTTCTGTGTTTATTACATTACACTTGTTTTTTGGGTTGAAAACTCACCATATAATAATTATTATTATTCATTATTAAGTGTATAATTTTATTTACATATTCTTTTCAGCAATGTCATTTTACACAACACTGCTAAAGAATGGTTTCTGGATAATACCAATTGCTGGTGTTTTACTTTTTTTAATTCCACATGAGTATAATAATAATTCAGAGGTCAGTATATATATATATATATATATATATATATATATATATATATATATATATATATATATATATATATATATATATATATATATATATATATATATATATATATATATATATATATATATATATATATATATATATATATATATATATATATACTTTTCACCTTTTCTACTCTCATAGGGTGGTGCTTGCCACAATTCTCACCACTGCCTCCTATCTCATTCTGTCCTCCACAACTCCTACCTTCATTTAAATTTGAACTCCTTCAACCCAGAATCTCCCTCATTTCATCCATCCATCTCCATTTTTGGCCTTCCCTCTCCCCCTTCCCCCTTTCATCTCGGATCTAAGTACTCTACCCACCTTCATGTCCTTATTCATTCTACACACACATGTCCAAACCACCTAAGTACACCCTCCTCTGCTTCCATCCACCATACCCTTGCCTCATCTACACATTTCCCTTATTCTTTCATTTCTAATCCTAGCCTACCCTTCTTAAACCACATTTACCTCACAATCTCTTCATCTCAAGTACTTTCGATCTTATCCTCACCTGAGCATTCATCATTTATGTTTCACACCCATAATTACAGATGGCAAACACAGATTCAAACATCCTTACCTTAATTTCCTACAAATTACTCCCATCTCTTACATTTCTTCCACCACTCTATTCTTTATTTTCTTTTTTATCTCTTTTTCCATCCACAAAAATTCTCAGATATTTGAACTCTTCCACCTCAGATATCTCTCTCTCTCCCCCCACCTCCAACCCCCAATCCTCCCCTCTTATCACCTCATCTCCACCCCAGAATCCTCATTTCTTTACATTTTGCTGGATTTACTTCCAATCCTTTGTTAGTGCTTTTCTCTGCAGATAATCTCACCAACATTCACAACTTTGCCGAGCCACCAACACTGCAACATCTGCAAACAGCAAGACATTTACAGGACATTCTCTGACATTTCAACACAAGCCAAACAACCTTCTATCTCGGATTTTACTTAAATTTGGTGTATAAGGTAGTTTTTGGCACTGAATTCAATTCTAAAATTATGAGGTCAAATGGACAAGAGTTATGACCTTGTTGATTTTGAGGTCACAGCCTGACATCATCTTTGGTCCCACATAACTTGGGTAAGAAAAGTCATAAAATAACAGTTGTATATATATTTTAAATAAGAAAAAAATAAATATTCGAAATAACATTGTTATTTGAAAAATAAAAATTTTATAATTGCACAAAATGTTGGTGAAATTTCATGTAAAAAATAAAAGCACACTAATAATGTATAACAGGGGTGGCCACTTAACTTAACTTGTATAATTTGTGAAGCTGTTTGAAAGTGAACCACATTGTTAAGAGATTAATGGTTTACAAAATAAAGACACTTTTTATTTTATAAAAAATGAAGAAACATTTATTAGTAACATTATTTATTACTAACATTATTATTTTACTTATTTATAACATTTTTTGTTCAATTACTCAACAAGAAAAAGATTTCACTTTTGAGAAGTGCTTTTTCTAGTGTCCATTTTTGCTGATTGAAATCTGGCTGATAATTGGTAAGCGCAGTTTGGCATGAGTTCACTTAAATGTTTATCAGTTAATTCAGATCAATATTTAGATTTAGTGAACTTAAGCATTGAGTACAGTGATTCACCCACATAAGTAGTCCCAAATATTGAGATAAGTCTCTTAGCACACTCTTTTGTTAGTTGGTATCTTTCTTCTGGAACCTTCTTCCAAAATTCTATGACCAAAATGCCACCTCATTGCAGTCCTTTTAGTCCTTCATCCTCTTGCAGCTCTAGTAGCTCCAACTCTACAGCTGTTGTATCCTTTGTAATTGGTGATGAAACAGGACAGCCATCACCTACAATATCAACAGAAAAAGGGTTTTTCAGAAATGAAAATTAAGACTTAAGTGTTCTCAAATCATTAAGTGGTTGGTGAACAATGTTGCCTGGTCACTGCAAAAGTTAAATGTTGTCAGGCTGGGCAGAGTTTCCATTTAATTATATTTAATATAATATACATTTTAAAATCTTTATTATTTTTACTCTTGGTTTCAAGAGACATGGTTGACTCAAGAGCCGCATGTGGCTCGCGAGCTTTGTTGTTTCCACCCTATTGTATTAGAATAAACAATAAAAATGTGTATTATATTCTTTCAAAGATATTGGATTTCATGTCAAATTTTTCTGTAGTCAGTTTACTTAAATAACACTCATTCATATTCATAAGTATCAGGTATCTGGCTGGATAGTGTACATAGTTTCTTTCATATATATATATATATATATATATATATATATATATATATATATATATATATATATATATATATATATATATATATATATATATATATATATATATATATATATATATATATATATATATATATATATAATTGGAAAATTAAATTTTTCATATTAAATTTCAATTAATAATATTGAATACTTAATAACAGGCACTTTATTATTAATACTAGATTCAAAGTATTAAAAAGGAACATCAGTTTGTTAAAGGTTCAACTTATTTTTATTAACCAATAATGTAGATAAACTGAAGATGCAGGTGTTGCCAACAGCTTAGGAAGAAGCATTTTCAGGATTGGAAAGGAATCTTCATGTTTTCAAATTTCAAGAGGAAAGTGTTTCCTGTCTGCTATGGGAGTCTTCGCATATTGCTCAACCTCATCTGCAATCTCAGAGATTGTGACCATTTTTTGCAGCCTTTTACCTGTTTTTCAGTATTTTTCATTATTCTTTGATTTTTCAAGCTTTCTTCTTTTTATTTTTTTGAAACAAAGTGAAGAGAGATCATCATCAATATTATTAATTTTACAACTAGATGATGACTTAGCGGAATCACTAGAATTATTCGAATCTTCACTAATCTCTTGAAGGTAGAAGATCAAAATCTTTTCTAAATGATGAAAAGTTTGTTTATTTCTTCTAAAATCCATGTCAAAATACTTTGCTTCTGCTCATCTTTGAAAAACATAAACTTGAATGTTGGATTAATAACAGTTGCTAGAATATAATGTCTATTTTTTAATATGCTAAGACTTTTTCTCTTTTCATTATTTTCATTAGCAAGGAAATGTGATCTCAATGATTTCAATAGTTCTTCTTTTGTGCTTTGAACTCTGATCATTCAATCCAACTTTTAAGAGAATCCTTTCAAGAATACATATATATATTTGGGATAAAAGTTGAAAGCAAACAGTATTCTAAACTTATATCTTTTATAAGTTGGAAAAATGGCTATAGAAGCTTTAAAAAGTTTTCAGTTAAGCTTCATTCATTAGAAGAAATATGAAGTATATCACTATGGTCAGCAAGGTACAGTTGAACAAATTTTGTCAACTTTTCCATGCATTCAGGAGTAAGATAAGAGGAGTTCCAACATGTAGAAACATCTTGTATTAATAATAAAAGATTTTAACTATGTTCTTTTTGCAGAGTTTTAAATTCTGAAGTAGCTACTTGAGAGTGATTAAAGTGAGTTGTCAAACATCTGCATTTCCTAAAAGATTACTTACAGAATGTAAAGTGAGAATTGCTTACTACTAGTTGAAATACAAAGAATTGAAGTTACTTCTGCAATGTTTCAGCCTAAAGTTATATTAGGGGCCCCATCTCTAACCAGAATATTGCATCTTTTTTGGCTAATGTTCCAAGATTGTAACATAGATTGCAATCTCGAAAATATTTACTGCTGTATAAGTTCCTGGAAAATGAGTTGAATGCAATGCTGCATTACAGTGAGTAAAATCTTTCTTTACTCAGTGCCTTGATAAGGAAATAAATGATTCATTTGATGAATCACATGTCCAGATATCAGAAGTAAAACTGATGTACTTTGCTTCTTCCAGTTTGCCAATATAATTATTTCCTTGAGTTTCTCATATATTTTTGGAATAATTTTTTCAGAAAAATAAGCTCTATTTGGTATTAAATATCTAGGTTGTAGATGTGTTATTAATCCTATGAAACCATCTTGCTCCACTAAATTGAATGGTTGGTTGTCAAGAGCCTTCATCAATCCTATCTTATGTAAGGCCTGAGCTTTTGAGTCATTTATATCCCAAATTTTTTTTTGGAGACAAAACATTCTTCCAGATATAGTTGCTTTTCCATAAGTAAAATTTTTTCCTCCTTTGGAGTGAGGGATGTAGATGCTTCAGCTTGAGAAAATTCTTTATCTTTGAAATAAATCATTTCTGTGTATTTGTTGAAATGGTGAATCTTGACATGATTGTGGAATGGCTTTGTGCTATATCCTCCTCAGATATTCCCATGAGACTATGATTAATTACCTTTGTTAAATTACAAAATAATGTGTACCTGAATTGGTTTAGAGAATCCTGCAAGTGATAAGGTGGGGGAAGAAATACTTTGAAAACTAGAAAAAATATTAAAATTAATTATAATTATTAGCTATTTAACAAGGATCAGAAGAATAGTCAGGTAAGGTTAGTTTCAAGAAAGAATTTTCTAATCCAGTTATGAAGTATGATTACAAATGAGGGTATGTGAAAACTCTACATCCCTTCCAGTATCTTCCTTAAATTATATTATTTTAAGGATATTACTAGCATGGAACTAAGATCAAAACATGGGAAGTTTAGGGTATTTTTTTTTCTACAGTGACAGATGTCTTTGGAGTAATACTAATTTACTTGAGTAATATTGTATATTTAAGCATGTTTATTAGTAAAATTGAGAAAAGTGAAAGAATTAATTTAATGCCAAGATAATTGCTCAATATTAGCTATATCAAAACATTACTATTAATAAATAATAATATATATATATATATATATATATATATATATATATATATATATATATATATATATATATATATATATATATATTATATATATATAATTTATTTATTTATTATAGTAATATTTTATATAGCTATATATATATAGCTATATAAAATTATATTAATAAATATATATATTATATATATATATATATATATATATATATATATATATATATATATATATATATATATATATATATATATATATATATATATATATATATATATATATATATATTCTCAGGATGAAATCTGCTTCAGCTTTATTTCACAGTGGTATGACACAGTAGCTGGCACTTTTCGTAACCTTCAATTAAATTTTTACAGGAAAGATAAATCAGTTGAGTTGGTAAGTTACTGAAATTTTTTTTCTTTTTTGAGGGAATAAATAGTGAAAGTAATTCAGATGCTAATAATTTGTTTTCATTTTCATAATTTGTATAAATATAATCAAGAAGATGGTAATCCCTATCAAATTTATCAAGATATCTAATATCTGCATTTTTTATTTTAAAATTATATATATATATATATATATATATATATATATATATATATATATATATATATATATATATATATATATATATATATATATATATATATATATATATATATATATATATATATATATGATGGATCGGATGTCTTATTTTGTAATTTGCGGATGCAGATATCGAATTTTGGAGAAATGTGGATGCGGTTGTTGAATTTTCGAAAGTGCTGATGCAGATGTTGAATTTTTTTTAAAAGTGTGGATGTGGATGCACATGTTGAATTTTTGAAAAGTGCAGATGCGAATGTTAATTTGCGAATATATATGCATATTATATATATATATATATATATATATATATATATATATATATATATATATATATATATATATATATATATATATATATATATATATATATATATATATATATATATATATATATATATATATATATATATTTTATACAGAATGCCACCACTTACTGACAGAGCCCTTTTCAAGGAGGGAGAACTCACAGAGGAAGAAAACTCACTCAAACACATGCCTAACGCACATCCCTCAGGTGGGCACAAATGGAAGCCTTAAAGAGTGGAAGATTAAATGCAGGAGGAAAAATAGATGATGGTAAAGAGTTCCACAGAACAGAGGTGGCTGGAAAGAAGGAGGCACCACAATGAGCTACCTGGGGTTTTCCACATCCACACAAAATTCGTACGACAGCAGGGCACCCCTTCTGCAACGAGGACAACGCAACGGTGGAGGAATGCGAGAGATCAGTTCCCTAGCACCTATTGTAGTACCTATAGAAAAGAGATAGTCCGCCAACGTCACGTCGCAGAGATAGGGGGTCAAGAGAGTTTGAAAGTAAGGGACAGTTTATTAATCTTTTAGCTATAAACTCAACCCTATCCAGAAGAGAGGAGGAGCCAGAGCCCCCCCAGATATGAGAACAGTACTCCATACAAGGGCGGATAAGACCCTTATATATTTGGAGTAACTGCTCAGAAGGAAAAATTTATCGCAACCTGAACAGAACTCCCAGCTTCTTAGAGGCCGCTTTAGCAACCATTATGAAATGAGGTTTCCAAGACAGTTTATTGTTTATGTTTAGACCAAGAATGTAAGTTAATTACAGGTGATACGGGAGAACCATCGAAGAGGATAGGAAAGTTGGGGGTGTTTTTGAGAGGGAGTTGTGAATAAGTTGAGTTTTTAAAGAGTTGAATTTCACAAGGTTGCTATGAGCCTATGACCCCACCTGCAAAATCCCATCCAGATCGGCAAGAATAGAATTGGAAAGTTGAAGACGAGAAGCAACTCTAGAAGCAAAAGAGGGAGCAGATTTGAAATGAGTAGAAGAATGTAGAGTTGAGTCATCAGCATAAAAGTGAACGGAGTTAGAAGTGCAGTTGAGAAGATTGTTAATGAAAAGTAAGAATAAAGTTGGAGATAAAACAGAACCTTGAGGAACACCACAGTTGACAGAAAAAGAGGAAGAGGTCGCTCCATCTACAAGTGCCGAAATGGAACGATCTGAGAGAAAACTAGACAAGAGTAAGCAAAGGGAAGGAGGAAACCCAAAGGAAGAGAGCTTGAAGAGCAGTGACGCTTGCCATACCCGGCCAAAAGCCTTGGATATGTCAAGCGTCACCACACAGGACTCACCGATGTCCCCAAGGGCAGAAGACCATAGATCAGTAAGATAGGAAGTATGTCACCAGTTGACCTCGAAAGTCGAAAGCCATACTGGTGATCTGAGAGAAGAGAATTAGACTCCAAATGATCCAGGAAATGAGTATATATATATATATATATATATATATATATATATATATATATATATATATATATATATATATATATATATATATATATATATATATATATATATATATATATATATATATATATATTCACTCATTAGTCAAGAAGAAATCTCCACATTGGTGTGCTAAATAACGCTCTACACTATATATATATATATATATATATATATATATATATATATATATATATATATATATATATATATATATATATATATATATATATATATATATATATATATATATATATATATATATATATATATATATATATATATCGTGAGTGTACTGGCAAAATTGACTGTCTAAAAAAACAAGTTTGTGTAAAATTACAATATAAAGTTCGTAGAGTATGAAAAATCAGGATTTAATATATCCTTCATTTTGTAATGTTTTTCTTTCTTGGTTATTTCATTTAAATCCTGATTTTTCGTACTACTTAGAACTTTAAATTGTGATTTCACACAAACTTGGTCAATTTTGACAGTACACTCACGAAATATATATATATATATATATATATATATATATATATATATATATATATATATATATATATATATATATATATATATATATATATATATATATATATATATATATATATATATATATATATATATTAATAATTT
>SEYY01018475.1:32500-35000 GCA_009176605.1 Armadillidium nasatum | reverse complement strand
TCCCTTTACTTCTAGTGAACGGGAATGTTCCGGCCAACGACTTCACTTCCCGTATGCGACGGGGATTTCGTACGTGTTAAATGGAATGAGGACAATCGCGGAGTCTTAAGCCCATCGTTCGACCTTGAACATTTTATTTTGCTGCCTCAATAGACGAAGAGAGGTGTCCTTAACTCTCCTTCGTATAGGTCATTCACACGTTACCCATAGTTACCTCATGTCATCGGAGGAACCCCCGGTCTGTTGGTTTTCCCCCTTTTCATGCTTCTCTGTCAGTACATAACATCTTGGTTGGGTGTTTCGCTTTGCAGCCCTTCTGACAGAGGTACTGCCCTGACTTGTGTTCCATCTCCTTTGAGAACAGTCTTATCTTACATCTTGTCAGAGTCCTAATGATTTTGACATGACCCGATAATTACCTTTCTTGGTGACTTGCACGTAACATGCAAAATTTGACCACCTTAAATTATTCATTCTTTTATTTTGTCTAGGTGTATTCCCAGGTAGTGAGCGCGCCTGTACATGCACTCCAAAAAAAAAATATATATATATATATATATTATCATTAGTATTATTATTTTGTTACAATATGACCTTAATGAATTTTTTACAGAACTATTAAATAACTATTTTTAATTAAAATTAAATATTTTTTCAGGAACTTGAATTTTTCTTTCCCTCTGAGGATAATAAAAAACAACAGAATATAAGATTAGTTACACCGAAGGAATCCGACTTAACTACATGTTGTTTAATAAAGCCACACGTTGTAAGATCAGGTAAAAAGAGTTGACTTTTTCATTAAAAAGAGAAGCAATGCCTTTTCTCTTTGTTTGATATATATATATATATATATATATATATATATATATATATATATATAATATATATAATATATATATATATATATATATATATATATATATATATATTACGCACAGAGTATATCTACATCCGGTCCCAGTAAGGCTTTAAGGGCCTGTCAGCGGGGCCAGCACTCGTCTCCTTCTAGATCTGTCATAAATAATTCCATCTTCCACCAACTGTTCCACCATAGCCAGCAGATGTCGCCTCAGTGAATCCTCAACTGACTCCATCCATCCTTTCCTGGGTCTCCCTCCTCTAGCCATTCTTCCCTGCGACATCCTCCACACGTGTCCCATCCATCTCAGTCTTGCTACATCTATCTTTTGAATAATTGGTCCAACCCCTATACTTTCTCTAATTCTTTCACTTCTTATCCTCTCTCTTCTGGTCCTTTCCACCACCAACCGCAACACCCTCATCTTTGCTTCTTGGCTTGAATTCTGCTTCCTTCTCTTGTGTTCGTACTTCAGGTTTCCGCCTAATATAAAAAAAATTCGGATCAGTACTTTCAAAAATTACTATATCTATTCTTTTGTCTGCCAAATTGGGTACAGCGGCCTCACCACTCTTCTGTATTTCTCCATCCTGTTGGTAATTTCCAGCGTATTTCCTCATTCCCTTGTGAATACTCCCCCCACCCAAAATACTCACATCTAAAACCCTCACCTCCTCGCCAAGCTCCTCTCCCTCCACCTCTCTACTAACTATTAACAGTTGTCTTTTCCACATTCACGCTCAATCTTGCTTCTTTTAGGTTTTCAGCAAAACTTCTTATCACCTCTGTTAACTTCTCTCTATCTTGGCTCATATATATATATATATATATATATATATATATATATATATATATAATATATTATATATATATATATATATATATATATATATATATATATTATATATATATATATATATATATATGGTGGGTAAAGACCATAGGCCTACTAATTTCCACCAGAGTTGAGCAATACCAGAACCTAATCTTTAAACGCCGAAAAGCCCTGATACTCGGCGCTTGAAAGTGTGCAGATCAAAAGAAGTTGCGAAAAAAGATAAAGGAAGTGTGTTCCAGACTTTACCAGTAGAGTAAATATAAGATTAGGCATAGCGATAAAGTCTGGGGTTGGACAGAAAATGGATAAGACTGTGTAGAAAGGCGTTTTGCTCGGGTCCCTTTCAATGGAGGAGAAATGCAATGGGAGAATGCAGGAGAACAGTGTTCATTGTACTAGCATAGTATAGAGTGAGTGACGCAATAGTTCGACGGGCAGAAAGAGATTGGAGAGAATTAGTGAGAGCGGAAAAGTTAAGACGAAAGCCATAGACTCCACCTTGTAAAGGAGAGGTGCGTGATTGGAACAACCCCAGATGTGTGAGGCGTACTCCATGTAGGGGCGAACAGCAACCCTCTAAAGAGAAAGCAACTGGTTTGTCGTAAAAAAATCACGAAGGCGCAACAGAACACCCAACCTCTTAGAAGCTTATTTAGAAAGAGAAGTAATGTGATCCTTCCAAGAAAGATACGCCGAGAATATTAAGGAGAGATGAAGGCTTGAGTTGTGTGTTTTCGAAGATGTTATAGTTGTGTGGAAGATTGTGTCGAGTAGAAATATGGTGGAATTGAGTGTTTAAG